>JARYGA010013818.1:0-62014 GCA_030545235.1 Helianthus tuberosus
TACCGGGCTAGGATTCGAGTTACAGGAACAAGGGCCAAACCAACCACCCAAGAATGGAATCGTCGAGCGAAAACACTTGACAACCTCCTGGAAGCAACTTTTCTTGCCACCAGACCTTTCTCCATCAATTAGGAATATGATGCCGTCACTAAACACATTCCTTAGATTGTAGCCATTTTTTGAGTTTTTATTTTTTGGTGTCTAATTCGCATATATATCACCATTGCTGTGACAACTCGTATTTCAAACTTTTCGTCGTACTTTGATGTAACATGTCTTGAACGTTATGTGATTACTTGATATGATTCTACTGAGATATTATGAATTTGAATGTTATGTGTATGTAATTATATTGTGAATATGTATGTATATTACCTAAGTTAGATCGCACAAGCCCTTTTAGGGCACACCACTCTCGGCCTACACCCCTTGTACTCGAAACCAAGGGCAACCCGTGTATGGGTTCAGCCCACTCCTTTTATGCGCCTACAAGCACCTATTGTGGGGTTTTGTTTCCCATATTTTGCAAAACACTCAAACACACCAAACCCTAAGTCTCTCTCCCTCTCTCTCGAACTCGACGGCAGCAACATCTCCTCTCCTCTCGAAGCTTTCTTGTTCGGATAAACCTTTGTTCTACTTTCTAACCGGTTAGTATCTTACTATTGATTGTATGTTGGATGATGTTGTGGCTTATATGTTATTGATTGTATGTTGGATGATGTTGTGGCTTATATGTTTCTACATAATGAAATAAAGATGTTTTGTGATTGATTGTAATGTCAATTGAGGAGGTTTGGTGTTCTTGTGTATCGGCTCACAAGTGTAGTATGTTTTGATCAGTATAGGGTTTGATAATCGTATGATGTTAATGATGATTTAGAACTGAATGCATGTTAATCGGCTGTGATGTGTTTGGATTCGGATGGTTAGTATGATTTGGCATGAGTTGTTGCATGATGAATTAAGGACTTTAATATTAACCCTACGGTTTGAATTGATGATGATGATTTGTTATGATTAAATGAATTGTTTAGGGTTCATGTGAATTAAATGATAATTGCTTGATTTAATCGATTTAAGGCAAAGTTGGAAACTGTTAGTATTGATTTGATCGACTTGATAGGAATTTGGAAACTATTTGATTGATTATAACTAATTTACATGAATTATGGAATGATATAACCGATCGCACAAGCCAGTCGCACAAGCTTGGTGCAACTGTTTAAGCTCACTGTACAACTCTCTTATGCATAAGCGCACAACATCTTGTGAAAGAACAAGGTTGTGCTGATCGCACTAGATGTTGGGCCACACAAATGTTTAAGCTAAACTATGTTATTGGGCCGAATAGCCCAAAACCCAATCGCACAAGCTATTTCGAATCACACAAGATTATATGGACCGCACAAGTTAAATGTTTGTTTAAATAAATTGGGCCGCACAAGCTGTTGGGCTTAGGATGTAATGGGCCGGGTTTGTTTTCAATCTCACAACCCATTGTGAGTCACACAAGATTGTGCTGGACGCACAACAGGTTGGGCCGGATGTTTATTGGGCTTTATCTTTAGGATCGCACAAAAGGATTGGGCTTTCACAACCACAACAGCCCAATCACTCGAGTCGTACAAGTTTGGGTTATGTTCATGTGAACTGTATGCTACTATTTAACATGTCGAGTGTGGGTTAACTAGTTGCCATGATTCTACGTGTTTGCCATGATCATTTTGTGTGTTCGTAACTTGTTAGCCTACGTGTAAACTTACGTGCACTACTTGAATCTAGACCTGACTTGTATGGTAACCATGTTAGGACGTGGTTGACCACAAATAGCTCAAGTGACCTTTTGTTTATCTGCCGAGCTAACCTAAGGTGAGTTCACACTTTCTACAAGGCATGATATTCCCGGTGGTTGGGAATGGGTAAATGATTGAAAGGAAACCTGCGTGTTCTCCTTGGTTAGAACACGTACCTCCACCCTCTTAATTGAAGGGTGACAACATTGGAACCTGCGTGATCTCCTTATATGAGACACGTACCTCCACCCTCTTAACTGAAGGGTGATAACATTGTTACTAGACCAAAAACTCTATCTTTAAGTCCCTCATTTTTATATCGACTTAATCGCAAGGCCAATGGCGAATGGGTCATTAGTTAAATAGCGCTATTAGGTTTGGCAAACCTCACACCGTGCCGCAGAGGACGGGAGTGGACTAATGGATCTGGGCATGTCAATGATGATTGACATTGACTTAGGGCACCCAACTTTCTCAGTCAGTAGTCGATATGGTAACGGGTCTAGTAGGATATTCATGGGGTAGCCCCCACGGCTGGGATCCAGAGTAAAAGGAAATGGTTAATCATGTTTTTCAACTATAGGGTAACCCCCACGACAAGTAAGCCATCTAAAAGGACACCTATGTTTTTTAAACGACTTAAAACGAACACCCAACTGTGAACTCGCTCAGCTTTGTTGTTGATTCGTTACTATATGCCTTGCAGGTCGTTAGGTTGATAGATGGAGCTTGCACAGGTGGTCGAGGTCGTTGTGGGACATGGACTGTTGAGTTCCATGTTAAACATTTGAACTTTTAAACTTATGTTTTGGTTTTAAACTTTATGCTTCCGCTGATAACTTGAACTTGGTTAAATTGTGTTGGACACCAATTATATTGTTGGTTGGTTTTACATTTACTTTAATACATTGTTTAATATGATTGGTGGCTTGATCCTAGTCATGTCACGCCTCCTGCGGTGATACTCCGCTGGTGGAATTTGGGGGTGTGACAGATTCGTATCAGAGCCATTGGTTATAGTGAAATTGGTTTTAAAAAGGGAAAAGCTTTTTGACAAAACCAAACTATAACCTGTATAGTGCTCAACAATCCACAACGACACTTCTCTCCACGTGCAAGACTCAACATTATAGGTGATATGGTTTATGTATATATTGCCCGCCTGTTAGTTAAAGTAGTGCATTGATCATGGTATGCTTAGTTAGCGTAGCAATTATTGCTTGAAACCCTGTGTGCTTACTCTCTTCTGTCATCCCATACTTACGCACTTTCGCGACACCTTTCTCACTTGTGTTGACTTCGATGTGAAGATCATGAGTGGACGCCTAAACTTGACTCAAGCCCAGCTGACGGCTCTAATCAACGAACGAGTTGCTGAGGCACTCGCAGCAGCTCCAACAGGAGGTATAACCTGCCATTTCGACCTATCCTAGGATGTTTAGATCCTACTCTCGCGAACCAACTCTCGTGCTTAACCTTTTCTTTTCTTTCTCGCGCGACAGGTCAGCATGCTCAACCTCCCATGTGTACGTTCAAGACCTTTATGGACTGTCGACCTAGTACCTTCAGTGGTACAGAAGGAGCTGTAGGTCTCCTCCACTGGTTCGAGAAGATCAAATCCGTTTTCAAAATGTGTGAATGCCCTGTTGCTAGTAGGGTGAAATTTGCTACGGGAACTCTTGAAGGTGGTGCGCTCACTTGGTGGAACGTACAGGTGCAAATGCTAGGGTTGGCAGCTGCTAATGCCACCCCATTGAATGACTTTAAGGATCTGATCAAAGAGGATTATTTTCATCATGATGACATTCATAAGCTAGAAGTGGAGTTCTACAATTTGAAGATGAAGGGGTCGGAAATCGAAGCGTATACAAAGAGATCAAATGAACTAGCAGCTTTGTGTCCTACCATGGTGGATCCTCCCTGCAAAAATATCGAGCTATACATCAAGGGCTTAGTGCCAGAGATTCAGAGTATGGTGACTTCAGCTAACCTTCTCACGATTCAGCAGGTCATACGACTATCCCGCCATCTCACAGATCAGGCAGTTGAGCAGAACAGACTGCCAAAGCGTATTAGTTCTACCACTACTCCTGATGCTCCTAACGACAATAAGCGCAAATGGGATAGAAATTCAAGCAAGGGTTCAACTTCTGTTCAGTCCCAGTCTCAGCAGCGAAGGACTGACGACTACAAGAGCCCTAGTCAACAATCCTCTGGTAATCAAGGTCTGGGTGGGTACAGGGGATGCCACCCTAAGTGCAATCGATGTAACTTGCACCACAGCAGGCCGTGTAGCAAGGGCAACTGTCAGAGGTGTAACAAACCAGGTCATGCAGCCAAAGATTGTAGGAGTCCTTATCCTGCTAATCAGAGTCACCAGCAGCCAAAGACTCCACAGAACCAGCGTCAGTAGCAGCAGCAACAACAGGGTAACAACAAGGGATGCGTTCGGTGTGGTGCTGAGGGCCACTTCAAAAGAGACTGCCCCCAACTGAACCAGAATCAGAAGAACAACAACAACAACCAGGGAAATGGGAACAACAATAGGGATAACAATGATGGCAATGGTGCCAGGGGACGTGCTTTTGTGATTGGTCAGGGTGATGCGAGGAACGATCCCAACGTTGTGACGTGTAAGTTCCTACTGGATGATTTCTTTGTTTCTGTTTTATTCTATTCGGGTGCCGAAACAAGTTATATGTCCCTAAAAGTTAGTTAGATGCTTAAGCGTACCCCAATCCCCTTAAACACCAAGCATGTCGTAGAACTAGAAACGGTAAAAGTCTTGAGGCCACACACATAGTTAAGGGTTGTAATCTCGCTTTAGCTGGTCAGACCTTCTCCATCGACCTTATCCCCATCGTTCTTGGTAGCTTTGACGTCGTCATTGGGATGGATTGGTTATCCCAACATCGAGCAGAGATCCTTTGTAAGGAGAAAATCGCCCGCATTCCTCATTCTGGTAAGGAACCTCTCGTTATTCGTGGTGACAAGAGTGGTGCTGTCGTAGGCATCATCTCTTTCCTTAAGGCCCAGAAGTGTTTGCCAAAGGGCCATACTGCTATTCTAGCCCTCGTTACTGACACCTCAACGAAAGAAAAGAAGATAGAAGATATTCCGATTTCCCTGAGGTATTCCCTGAGGAATTACCTGGTCTTCCGCCTCATCGTCAGGTCGAGTTTCAAATCAACCTAGCTCCTAGAGCAGCGCCTATAACTCGTGCACCTTATCGCTTAGCCCCATCAAAACTAGAAGAACTGTCCGTACAACTACAAGAGCTTTTGGACAAGGGTTTCATTCGTCCTAGCTCTTTGCCCTAGGGAGCTCCAGTTTTGTTTGTGAAGAAGAAAGACGGTACCTTTCGAATGTGTATTGACTATCGCGAACTCAACAAGGTGACCGTAAAGAATCGTTATCCTCTACCTCGTATAGATGACCTGTTCGACTAGTTGCAAGGGTCGAGCTACTACTCTAAGATTGATCTGAGATCAGGCTATCATCAGATGGGAGTCCGAGATGAGGACATCTCTAGGACAGCATTCAGGACTCGTTATGGACACTACGAGTTTCTGGTCATGCCTTTCGGGTTGACAAACGCACCTGCAGTTTTCATGGATCTTATGAACCGAGTGTGCAAACCTTACCTGGATAAGTTTGTTATTATATTCATCGACGACATCCTGATCTACTCCAAGAGTCAGGAGGAGCACGAGCGTCATCTGCGACTCATTATGGAACTTCTTCGAGCAGAACAACTCTATGCCAAATTTTCAAACTGTGACTTCTGGCTACGTGAAGTCCATTTCCTAGGCCACGTGGTTAATAAGGGTGGGATTCACATTGATCCATCCAAGGTTGACTCAATCAGGAATTGTCCTGCACCTCGAACTCCAACAAAAATTCACCATTTTTTGGGATTAGCGGGGTACTACAGAAGATTTATCAAGGATTTCTCAAAGATTGCACAGCCTCTTACTGTTCTTACTCAAAAGGGTGTCACCTACCATTGGGGTGATGCTTAGGAATCCACATTTCAGCAGCTGAAGTCGAAGCTCTGTAGCGCACCTATTCTCTCGTTGCCTGAGGGCACATACGACTTTGTGGTTTATTGTGACGTGTCAATCCAAGGACTTGGTTGTGTGTTGATGAAACGTGAGAAAGTTATTGCTTACGCATCACGACAACTTAAAGTTCACGAAAAGAACTACACTACTCATGACTGGGAGTTGGGAGCAGTGGTGTTTGCTCTTAAGATATGGAAACATTATTTGTACGGTATCAAGTGCACCATTTACACCGATCACAAGAGTCTCCAGCATATCTTCGATCAGAAGGAGTTGAACATGTGACAGCGTCGATGGGTCAAACTTCTTAATGACTACGAATGCGCAATCAAGTATCATCCAGGCAAAGCCAATGTTGTGGTTGATGCCCTCAGTCGTAAAGAAACTAAACCTAAGTGTGTACGTGTGTTACAGCTTACTCTTCACTCCAGTCTTCCTGCCCAAATTCGTGATGCTCAGGTCGAAGCATTGAAAGAAGAGAACAGCAAGGCTGAGTCCCTGTGAGGATTAGAGAAACAGTTAGAACTAAAGGAGGACGATGCTTACTACTTGGCGGGGCGCATCTGGGTCCCATTTTATGGTAATCTACGTGAGCTTGTGATGGATGAAGCACACAAGTCTCGTTACTCAGTACATCCTGGTTCTGATGCGACCCACATGAAGGCTAACATAGCGACTTATGATAGCAAATGTCTGACATGTGGTAGGGTCAAAGTTGAATACCAGAAGCCATCAGGCCTACTTCAACAACCAGAGATCCCGACATGGAAATGGGAGCAAATTTCCATGGACTTCGTTACTGGCTTACCTAGATCTCAACGAGGAAACGATACCATTTGGGTGATAGTGGATCGACTAACCAAGTCTGTACACTTCCTGGCTATCAAGGAAACGGATAAGTTCTCTACTTTGGCAGACATCTATCTTAAGGAAGTAGTCTCGAGGCACGGGGTGCCAACTTCCATCATTTCGGATCGTGATCCACGTTTTACCTCTATTTGTGGCAAGTGATGCACAAATCCTTTGGCTCGCGTCTAGACATGAGCACGGCGTATCATCCATAGACGGATGGGCAGTCTGAACGCACCATCCAAACTCTTGAAGATATGCTTCGAGCATGTGTAATTGACTTTGGTAACGGTTGGGAAAGGCATCTACCTTTGGTGGAGTTTTCATACAATAATAGTTACCACACTAGCATCCAAGCTGCTTCGTTCGAGGCTTTGTACGGACGGAAATGCCGATCACCCTTATGCTGGGCAGAAGTTGGTGACAGCCAAATCACTGGTCCTGAACTCGTCGTCGACACGACAGAAAAGATTGCCCAAATACGACAATGAATGGCGGCAGTTCGTGACCGTCAGAAAAGCTACGCTGATAAGCGCAGGAAACCGCTCGAGTTCCAGGTTGGGGATCGAGTGCTGCTTAAAGTTTCACCTTTGAAAGGTGTGATTCGCTTTGGCAAGTGAGACAAGCTGAATCCACGTTACGTCGGACCTTTCGAAATCACTGAGAAAATCGGCAAGGTGGCCTATAGACTGAATCTATCTGAAGAACTCAGTGGAGTTCACAACGTATTCCATGTGTCAAATCTGAAGAAGTGTCTGTCAGATGAGACCCTCATAGTTCCTCTCAAAGAACTCACTATCGATGATCAGTTGCGGTTCGTTGAGGAACCAGTAGAGATTACGGACCGAGAAGTTAAGGTTCTCAAACGCACCAGGATACCCATTGTTCGAGTTCGTTGGAACTCCCGTCGTGGCCCAGAGTTTACCTGGGAACGTGAAGATCAAATGAAACACAAGTATCCCCAGTTGTTCGAGAAAAGTGAGACCACTACTGAGGCTGAAGCTACTGCGGAATTTCGGGACGAAATTCCAAACCAACGGGGGAAGGTTGTGACACCCCAGGAAAACCAGAAAACCACGCAACCTAACTAGCTCCCTCAGTAACTACGTGCTAAATTTCGGGATGAAATTTCTTTCAACTTGGGGATGATGTGACAACTCGTATTTCAAACCTTTCGTCGTATTTTGTTGTAACATGTCTTGAACGTTATGTGATTACTTGATATGATTCTAATGAGATATTATGAATTTGAATGTTATGTGTATGTAATTATACTGTGAATATGTATGTATATTTCCTAAGTTAGATTGCACAAGCCCTTTTGGGGCACACCACTCTCGGCCCACACCCCTTGTTCTCGAAACCAAGGACAGCCCGTGTATAGGTTCGGCCCACTCCTTTTATGCGCATACAAGCACCTATTGTGGGATTTTGTTTCTCATATTTTGCAAAACACTCAAGCACACCAAACCCTAAGTCTCTCCCCCTCTCTCTCGAACTCGACGACAGCAACATCTCCTCTCCGCTTGAAGCTTTCTTGTTCGGATCAACCTTTGTGCTACTTTCTAACTGGTTAGTATCTTACTATTGATTGTATGTTGGATGATGTTGTGGCTTATATGTTTCTACATAATGAAATGAAGATGTTTTGTGATTGATTGTAATGTCAATTGATGAGGTTTGGTGTTCTTGTGTATCGGCTCACAAGTGTAGTATATTTAGATCAATATAGGGTTTGATAATCGTATGATGTTAATGATGATTTAGAACCGAATGCATGTTAATCGGCTGTGATGTGTTTGGATTCGGATGGTTAGTATTATTTGGCATGAGTTGTTGCATGATGAATTAAGGACTTTGATATCAACCCTACGGTTTGAATTGATGATGATGAGTTGTTATGATTAAATGAATTGTTTAGGGTTCATGTGAATTAAATGATAATTGCTTGATTTAATCGATTTAAGGCAAAGTTGGAAACTGTTAGTATTGATTTGATCGACTGGATAGGAATTTGGAAAATGTTTGATTGATTATAACTAATTTGCATGAATTATGGAATGATATAACCGATCGCACAAGCCAGTCGCACAAGACAGTCGCACAAGCTTGGTGCAACTGTTTAAGCTCACTGTACAACTCTCTTATGCATAAGCGCACAACATCTTGTGAATTGCACAAGGTTGGGCTGATCGCAGAAGATGTTGGGCCACACAAATGTTTAAGCTAAACTATGTTATTGGGCCGAATAGCCCAAAACCCAATCACACAAGCTATTTCGAATCGCACAAGATTATATGGACCGCACAAGTTAATTGTTTGTTTAAATAAATTAGGCCGCACAAGCTGTTGCGCTTAGGATGTAATGGGTCGGGTTTGTTTTCAATCGCACAACCCGTTGTGAGTCACACAAGATTGTGCTGAACGGACAATAGGTTGGGCCGGATGTTTATTGGGCTTTATCTTTTGGATCGCACAAGAGGATTGGGCTTGCACAACCACAACAGCCCAATCACTCGAGTCGCACAAGTTTGGGTTATGTTTATGTGAACTGTATGCTACTATTTAACATGTCGAGTGTGGGTTAACTAGTTGCCATGATTCTACATGTTTGCCATGATCATTATGTGTGTTTGTAACTTGTTAGCCTATGTGTAAACTTACGTGCACTACTTGAACCAAGACCTGACTTGTATGGTAACCATGTTGGGACGTGGTTGACCACAAATAGCTCAAGTGACCTTTTGTTTATCTACCGAGCTAACCTAAGGTGAGTTCACACTTTCTACAAGACATGGGATTCCCAGTGGTTGGGAATGGGTAAATGATTGAAAGGAAACCTGCGTTTTCTCCTTGGTTAGAACACGTACCTCCACCCTCTTAATTGAAGGGTGACAACATTGGAACCTGGGTGATCTCCTTATATGGGACACGTACCTCCACCCTCTTAATTGAAGGGTGACAACATTGGAACCTGCATGATCTCCTTATATCACCATTCCTCTTGATTTTCTTGGCTGTATATCTCCTAAATGTCAACATATACACGTGTGATTTATTTACAAAGATTTAGCAATGCCAAGAACCTCGATCAGAGAGTAAAAAAGGCGTAAGGTTCACAATGGTGTAAAACTAAAATGGGATATACCGGGCTAGGATTCGAGTTACAGGAACAAGGGCTAAACCAACCACCCAAGAATGGAATCGTCGAGCGAAAACACTTGACAAGCTCCTGGAAGCAGCTTTTCTTGCCACCAGACCTTTCTCCATCAATTAGAAATCTGATGCCGTCACTAAACACATTCCTTAAATTGTAGCCATTGTTTGTGTGTTTATTTTTGGTGTCTAATCCGCATATATATCACCATTGCTCTTGATTTTCTTAACTGTATATCTCTTAAATGCCAATATATACAGGTGTGATTTAGTTTACGAAGATTTTTCAATGTCGAGAACCTCGATCAGAGAGTTAAAAAAGGTGTAAGGTTCACAATGGTGTAAAACTAAAATGGGATATATCGGGCTAGGATTCGAGTTACAGGAACAAGGGCCAAACCAACCACCCAAGAATGGAATCGTCGAGCGAAAACACTTGATAACCTCCTAGAATCAGCTTTTCTTTCCACCAGACCTTTCCCCAACAATTAGGAATCTGATGTCGTCACTAAAAACATTCTTTAAATTATAGCCATTTTTTGAGTGTTTATTTTTTGGTGTCTAATCCGCATATATATCACCATTGCTCTTGATTTTCTTGAATGTATATCTCTTCAATGTCAACATATAAACATGTGATTTAGTTTACGATGATTTTTCAAGGCCGAGAACCTCGATCAGCTAGTAAAAAAGGCGTAAGGTTCACAATGGTGTAAAACTAAAATGGGATATACCGGGCTTGGATTCCAGTTACGGGAACAAGGACCAAACCAACCACCCAAGAATGGAATCGTCAAGCGAAAACATTTGACAACCTCCTGGAAGCAGCTTTTCTTGCAATCAGAGCTTTCTCCATCAATTAGGAATCTGATGCCTTCACTAAACACATTCCTTAAATTGTAGCAATTTTTTGAGTATTTAATTTTGGGGTCTAATCCGCATATATATCAACATTGCTCTTGATTTTGTTGAATCTATATCTCTTAGAATGTCAACATATACACGTGTGATTTAGCTTACGAAGATTTTTAAACGCCGAGAACCTCGATCAGAGAGTAAAAAATGCGTAAGGTTCACAATGGTGTAAAACTAAAATGGGATATTCCGGGCTAAGATTCGAGTTACAGGAACAAGGGCCAAACCAACCACCAAAGAATGGAATCATCGAGCAAAAACACTTGATAGCCTCCTGGAAGCAGCTTTTCTTGCCGCCAGACCTTTCTCCATTAATTAGGATCTGATGCCGTCACTAAACACATTCCTTAAATTATAGCCATTTTTTGAGTGTTCATTTTTTTGGTGTCTAATCCGCATATATATCACCATTGCTCTTGATTTTCTTGACTGTATATCTCTTAAATGTCAACATATACACGTGTGATTTAGTTTACGAAGATTTTTCAATGCCGAGAACCTCGATCAGTGAGTAAAAAAGACGTCAGGTTCACAATGGTGTAAAACTAAAATGGGATATACCGGGCTAGGTTTCGAGTTCCAAGAAAAAGGGACAAACCAAACACCCAAGAATGGAACCATCGAGCGAAAACACTTGACAACCTCCTGGAAGGAGCTTTTCTTGCCACCAGACCTTTCTCCATCAATTAGGAATCTGATGCCGTCACTAAACACATTCCTTAAATTGTAGCCATCTTTTGAGTGTATATTTGTTGGTGTCTAATCCGCATATATATCACCATTGCTCTTGATTTTCTTGACTGCACATATACCTTAATGTAAACATATACACGTGTGATTTAGTTTACGAATATTTTTCAATGCCGATAACCTCGATCAGAGAGTAAAAAAGGCGTAAGGTTCACAATGGTGTAAAACTAAAATGGGATATACCGGGCAAGGATTCGAGTTACAGGAACAAGGGCTAAACCAACCACCTAAGAATGAAATCGTTGAGCGAAAATACTTGACGACCTCCTGGAAGCAGCTTTTCTTGCCTCCAGACCATTCTCCATCAATTAGGAATTTGATGCCGTCACTAAACACATTCCTTAAATTGTAGCCATTTTTTGAGTGTTTATTTTTCTGGTGTCTAATCCGTATATATATCACCATTGCTCTTGATTTTCTTGACAGTATATCTCTTAAATATCAACATATACACGTGTAATTTAGTTTACTAAGATTTTTCAATGCCGAGAACCTCGATCAGAAAGTTAAAAAGGAGTAAGGTTCATAGTGGTGTAAAACTAAAATGGGATATATCGGGCTAGGATTCGAGTTACAGGAATAAGGGCCAAACCAACCACCTAAGATTGGAATCGTCGATTGAAAACACCTGACAACCTCCTGGAAGCAGCTTTTCTTGCCACGAGACCTTTCTCCATCAATTAGGAATCTGATGTCGTCACTAAACACATTCCTTAAATTTAGCCATTTTTTGAGTGTTTATTTTTTGGTGTCTAATCCGCATATATATCACCATTGCCCTTGATTTTCTTGACTGTATATCTCTTAAATATCAACATATACACGTGTGATTTAGTTTATAAAGATTTTTCATTGCCGAGAACCTCGATCAGAGATTAAAAAAGGCATAAGGTTCACAATGGTGTATAACTAAAATGGGATTTACCGGGCTAGGATTCGATTTACTGGTATAAGGGCCAAACCAAGCACCTAAGAATGGAATCATTGAGCGAAAACACTTGACACCCCCCTGGAAGAAGCTTTTCTTACCACCAGACATTTTTCCATCAATTAGGAATCCGATGCCGTCACTAAACAAATTCCTTAAATTGTAGCCATTTTTTGAATGTTTATTTTTTGGTGTCTAATCCGCATATATATCACCATTGCTCTTGATTTTATTGACTGTATATCTCTTAAATGTCAACATATACACGTGTGATTTAGTTTACATTGATTTTTCATTGCAGAGAACTTCGATCAGAGAGTAAAAAAGGCGTAAGGTTCACAATGGTGTAAAACTAAAATGGATATACCGGGCTAGGATTCGAGTTACAGGAACAAGGGCCAAACCAACCATCCAAGAATGGAATCGTCAAGCGAAAACACTTGACAACCTCCTAGAAGCAGCTTTTCTTGCCACGAGACCTCTCTCCATCAATTAGGTATCTGATGCCGTCACTAAACACATTCCTTAAATTGTAGCCATTTTTTAGTGTTTATTTTCTGTTGTCTAATCCGCACATATATGTCACCATTGCTCTTGATTTTCTTGACTGTATATCTCTTAAATGTCAACATATACACGTGTGATTTATTTTACGAAGATTTTTCAATGCCGAGGTGTAAAACGAAAATGGGATATACCGGGCTAGGATTCGAGTTACAGGAACAAGGGCCAAACCAACCATCCAAGAATGGAATCGTCAAGCGAAAACACTTGATAACATCCTAGAAGCAGCTTTTCCTGCCACCAGACCTTTCTCCATCAATTAGGAATCTGATGCCATCACTAAACACATTCCTTAAATTGTAGCCATTTTTTGAGAGTTTATTTTTGGGGCCTAACCCGAATATATATCACCATTGCTCTTGATTTTCTTAACTGTATATCTCTTAAATGTCAACATATACACATGTGATTTAGCTTACGAAGATTTTTCAATGCCGAGAACCTCGATCAGAGAGTAAAAAAGGCGTAAGGTTCACAATGGTGTAAAACTAAAATGGGATATACCGGGCTAGGATTTGATTTACGAGAACAATGGCCAAACAAACCACCCAAGAATGGAATCATCGAGCGAAAATACTTAATAACCTCGTGGAAGCAACTTTTGTTGCCACCAGACCTTTCTCCATCAATTAGGAATCTGATGCCGTCACTAAACACATTCCTTAAATTGTACCCACTTTTTGAGTGTTTATTTTTTGGTGTCTAATCAGCATATATGTCACCATTGCTCTTGAATTTTCTTAACTGTATATCTCTTAAATGTCAACATATACATGTGTGATTTAGTTTACGAAGATTTTTCAATGCCGAGAACCTCGATCAGAGAGTAAAAAAGGCGTAAGGTTCACAATGGTAAAACTAAAATGGGATATACCGGGCTAGGATTCGAGCTAAAGGAACAAGGGCCAAACCAACCATCCAAGAATGGAACCGTCGAGCGAAAACACATTACAACCTCTTGGAAGTAGCTTTTCTTGCCACCAGACCTTTCTCCATCAATTAGGAATCTGATGCCATCACTAAACACATTCCTTAAATTGTAGCCATTTTTTGAGTGTTTATTTTTTGGTGTCTAATCCGCATATATATCACCATTGCTCTTGATTTTCTTGACTGTATATCTCTTAAATGTCAACATATAAACATGTAATTTAGTTGATGAAGATTTTTCAATACCGAGAACCTCGATCAGAGAGTAAAAAAAGGCATAAGGTTCACAATGGTGTAAAACTAAAATGGGATATAACGAGCTAGGATTCGAGTGACACGAACAAGCCAACCACCCAAGAATGGAATCATCGAGCGAAAATACTTAATAACCTCGTGGAAGCAGCTTTTGTTGCCACCAGACCTATCTCCATCAATTAGAAATCTGATGCCGTCACTAAACATATTCCTTAAATTGTAACCATTTTTTGAGTGTTTATTTTTTGGTGTCTAATCCGCATATCTATCACCGTTGCTCTTGATTTTCTTGACTGTATATTTGTTAAATGTCAACATATACACGTGTGATTTAGTTTACGAAGATTTTTCAATGCCGAGAACCTCGATCGGAGAGTAAAAAAGGCGTAAGGTTCACAATGCTAAAACTAAAATGGGATATACCGGGCTAGGATTCGAGTTACAAGAACAAGGGCCAAACAAACCACCAAGAATGGAATCGTTGAGCGAAATCACTTGACAACCTCCTGGAAATAGCTTTTCTTGCCACCAGACGTTTCTCCATCAATTCGGAATCTGATGTCGTCGCTAAACACATTCCTTAAATTGTACCCACTTTTTGAGTGTTTATTTTTTGGTGTCTAATCAGCATATATGTCACCATTGCTCTTGAATTTTCTTATCTGTATATCTCTTAAATGTCAACATATACACGTGTGATTTAGTTTACGAAGATTTTTCAATGCCGAGAACTTCGATCAGAGAGTAAAAAAGGCGTAAGGTTCACAATGGTGTAAAACTAAAAGGGGATATATCGGGCTAGGATTCGATTTACGAGAACAATGGCCAAACCAACCACCCAAGAATGGAATCATCGAGCGAAAACACTTAATAACCTCGTGGAAGCAGCTTTTGTTGCCACCAGACCTTTCTCCATCAATTAGAAATCTGATGCCGTCACTAAACACATTGCTTAAATTGTAGCAATTTTTTGAGTGTTTATTTTTGGGGTC
Source organism: Helianthus tuberosus (assembly GCA_030545235.1). Lineage (NCBI taxonomy): Eukaryota > Viridiplantae > Streptophyta > Magnoliopsida > Asterales > Asteraceae > Helianthus > Helianthus tuberosus. Next base: position 15,200 of record JARYGA010013818.1, read on the forward strand.
TAACCCGCATATATATCACCATTGCTCTTGATTTTCTTAACTGTATATCTCTTAAAATGTCAACATATACACGTGTGATTTAGCTTACGAAGATTTTTCAAAGCCGAGATCCTCGATCAGAGAGTAAAAAAGGCGTAAGGTTCACAATGGTGTAAAACTAAAACGGGATATACCGGGCTAGGATTCGATTTACGAGAACAAGGGCCAAACCAACCACCCAAGAATGGAATCATCGAGCGAAAACACTTAATAACCTTGTGGAAGCAGCTTTTGTTGCCACCAGACCTTTCTCCATCAATTAGAAATCTGATGCCGTCACTAAACACATTCCTTAAATTGTAGCCATTTTTTGAGTGTTTATTTTTTGGTGTCTAATCACCATATATATCACCGTTGCTCTTGATTTTCTTGACTGTATATTTCTTAAATGTCAACATATACACGTGTGATTTAGTTTACGAAGATTTTTCAATGCCGAGAACCTGGATCAGAGAGTAAAAAAGGCGTAAGGTTCACAATGGTAAAACTAAAGGGGGATATTTCGGGGTAGGATTCGAGTTACAAGAATAAGGGCCAAACCAACCACCCAAGAATGGAATCATCGAGCGAAATCAGTTGACAACCTCCTGGAAGTAGCTTTTCTTGCCACCAGACCTTTCTCCATCAATTAGGAATCTGATGCCGTCACTAAACACATTCCTTAAATTGCAGCCACTTTTTGAGTGTTTATTTTTTGGTGTCTAATCAGCATATATGTCACCATTGCTCTTGATTTTCTTGACTGTATATCTCTTAAATGTCAACATATACACGTGTGATTTAGTTTACGAAGATTTTTCAATGCTAGAACCTCGATTAGAGAGTAAAAAAGGAGTAAGGTTCACAATGGTGTAAAACTAAAATGGGATATATCGGGCTAGGATTCGAGCTACAGGAACAAGGGCCAAACCAACCATCTAAGAATGGAATCGTCGAGCGAAAACACTTGACAACCTCCTGGAAGTAGCTTTTCTTGCCACCAGACCTATCTCCGTCAATTAGGAATCTGATGTCGTCACTAAACACATTCCTTAAATTGTAGCCATTTTTTGAGTGCTTATTTTTTGGTGTCTAATCCGCATATATATCACCGTTGCTCTTGATTTTCATGACTGTATATTTCTTAAATGTCAACATATACACGTGTGGTTTAGTTTACGAAGATTTTTCAATGCCGAGAACCTGGATCATAGAGTAAAAAAGGCGTAAAGTCCACAATGGTAAAACTAAAGGGGGATATACCGGGGTAGGATTCGAGTTACAAGAACAAGGGCCAAACCAACCACCCAAGAATGCAATCATCGAGCGAAATCAGTTGACAACCTCCTGGAAGTAGCTTTTCTTGCCACCAGACCTTTCTCCATCAATTAGGAATCTGATGCCGTCACTAAACACATTCCTTAAATTGTAGCCACTTTTTTAGTGTTTATTTTTTGGTGTCTAATCAGCATATATGTCACCATTGCTCTTGATTTTCTTAACTGTATTTCTCTTAAATGTCAATATATACACGTGTGATTTAGTTTACGAAGATTTTTCAATGCTAGAATCTCGATTAGAGAGTAAAAAAGGAGTAAGGTTCACAATGGTGTAAAACTAAAATGGGATATAACGGGCTAGGATTCGAGCTACATGAACAAGGGCCAAACCAACCATCCAAGAATGGAATCGTCGAGCGAAAACACTTGACAACCTCCTGGAAGGAGCTTTTCTTGCCACCAGACCTATCTCCCTCAATTAGGAATCTGATGTCGTCACTAAACACATTCCTTAAATTGTAGCCATTTTTTGAGTGCTTATTTTTTGGTGTCTAATCCGCATATATATCACCATTGCTCTTGATTTTCTTGACTGTATATCTCTTAAATTTCAACATATAAACATGTGATTTAGTTGATGAAGATTTTTCAATACCGAGAACCTCGATCAGAGAGTAAAAAAGGCATAAGGTTCACAATGGTGTAAAACTAAAATGGGATATAACGAGCAAAGATTCGAGTTACAGGAACAAGGGCCAAACCAACCACCCAAGAACGGAATCGTCGAGCGAAAACACTTAACAACCTCATGGAAGCAACTTTTCTTAACATCAGACCTTCTCCATCAATTAGGAATCTGATGTCGTCATTAAATACATTCCTTAAATTGTAGCAATTATTTGAGTGTTTATTTTTGGGGTCTAATCCTCATATATATCACCATTGCTCTTGATTTTCTTGACTGTATATCTCTTAAAATGTCAACATATACACGTGTGATTTAGCTTATGAAGATTTTTCAATGCCGAGAACCTCGATCAGAGAGTAAAAAAGGCGTAAAGTTCACAATGGTGTAAAACGAAAATGGGATATTCCGGGCTAGGATTCGAGTTACAGGAACAAGGGCGAAACCAACCACCCAAGAATGGAATCATCGAGCGAAAACACTTAATAACCTCGTGGAAGCAGCTTTTCTTGCCACCAGACCTTTCTCCATCAATTAGGAATCTGATACCGTCACTAAACACATTCCTTAAATTGTAGCCATTTTTTGAAAGTTTATTTTTGGGGTCTAACCCGCATATATATCACCATTGCTCTTGATTTTCCTAACTTTATATCTCTTAAAATGTCAACATATACACATGTGATTTAGCTTACGAAGATTTTTCAATTCCGAGAACCTCGATCAGAGAGTAAAAAAGGCGTAAGGTTCACAATGGTGTAAAACTAAAATGGGAGATACCGGGCTAGGATTCGATTTACGAGAACAATGGCCAAACCAACCACTCAAGAATGGAATCATCGAGCGAAAACACTTAATAACCTCGTGGAAGCAGCTTTTGTTGCCACCAGACCTTTCACCATCAATTAGAAATCTGATGCCGTCACTAAACACATTCCTTAAATTGTAACCATTTTTTGAGTGTTTATTTTTTGGTGTCTAATCCGCATATATGTCACCATTGCTCTTGAATTTTCTTAACTGTATATCTCTTAAATGTCAACATATACAGGTGTGATTTAGTTTACGAAGATTTTTAAATGCCGAGAACCTCGATCAGAGAGTAAAAAAGGCGTAAGGTTCACAATGGTGTAAAACTAAAATGGGATATATCGGGCTAGGATTCGAGCTAAAGGAACAAGGGCCAAACCAACCATCCAAGAATGGAATCGTCGAGCGAAAACACTTTACAACCTCCTGGAAGTAGCTTTTCTTGCCACCAGACCTTTCTCCATCAATTAGGAATCTGATGCCATCACTAAACACATTCCTTAAATTGTAGCCATTTTTTGAGTGTTTATTTTTTGGTGTCTAATCCGCATATATACCACCATTGCTCTTGATTTTCTTGACTGTATATCTCTTAAATGTCAACATATAAACATGTGATTTAGTTGATGAAGATTTTTCAATACTGAGAACCTCGATCAGCGAGTAAAAAAAGGCATAAGGTTCACAATGGTGTAAAACAAAAATGGGATATAACGAGCTAGGATTCGAGTTACACAAACAAGGGCCAAACCAACCACCCAAGAATAGAATCTTCGAGCGAAAACACTTGACAACCTCATGGAAGCAACTTTTCTTAACATCAGACCTTTCTCCATCAATTAGGAATCTGATGCCGTCACTAAACACATTCCTTAAATTGTAGCAATTATTTGAGTGTTTATTTTCGGGGTCTAATCTGCATATATATCACCATTGCTCTTGATTTTCTTGACTGTATATCTCTTAAAATGTCAAGTTATACACGTGTGATTTAGTTTACGAATATTTTTCAATTCCGAGAACCTCGATCAAAGAGTAAAAAAGGCGTAAGGTTCACAATGGTGTAAAACGAAAATGGGATATACCGGGCTAGGATTCGAGTTACAGGAACAAGGGCCAAACCAACCACCCAAGAATGGAATCATCAAGCGAAAACACTTTATAACCTCGTGGAAGCAGCTTTTCTTGTCACCAGACCTTTCTCCATCAATTAGGAATCTGATGATGTCACTAAACAAATTCCTTAAATTGTAGCCATTTTTGAGAGTTTATTTTTTGGTGTCTAATCCGCAAATATATCACCATTTCTCTTGATTTTCTTGACTGTATATCTCTTAAATGTCAACTTATACACGTGTGATTTAGTTTACGAATATTTTTCAATTCCGAGAACCTCGATCAAAGAGTAAAAAAGGCGTAAGGTTCACAATGGTAAAACTAAAATGGGATATACCGGGCTAGGTTTCGAGTTACAAGAACAAGGGCTAAACCAACCACCCTAGAATGGAATCGAAGAGCGAAAACACTTGACAACCTCTTGAAAGGAGCTTTTCTTGCCACTAGACCTTTCTCCATCAATTAGGAATTTGATGCCGTTACTAAACACATTCCTTAAATTGTAGCCATTTGTTGAGTGTTAATTTTTTGGTGTCTAATCCGCATGTATATCACCATTGCTCTTGATTTTCTTGACTGTATATCTCTTAAATGTCAACATATACACGTGTGATTTAGTTTACGAAGATTTTTCACTGCCGAGAACCTCGATCAGAGAGTAAAAAAGGCGTAAGGTTCATAATGGTATAAAACTAAAATGGGATATACTGGGCTAAGATTCGAGTTACAGGAACAAGGGCAAAACCAACCACCCAAGAATGGAATCGTCGATCGAAAAAACTTGACAACCTCCTGGAAGTAGCTTTTCTTGCCACCAGACCTTTCTCCATCAATTAGGAATCTGATGTCGTCACTAAACACATTCTTTAAATTGTAGTCATTTTTGAGTGTTTATTTTTTGGAGTTTAATGCGCATATATATCACCATTGTTCTTGATTTTCTTGACTGTATATCTCTTAAATATCAACATATACACCTGTGATTTAGTTTACGAAGATTTTTCAATGTCGAGAACCTCGATCAGAGAGTAAAAAAGGCGTAAAGTTCACAATGGTGTAAAACGAAAATGGGATATACCGGGCTAGGATTCGAGTTACAGGAACAAGGGCCAAACCAACCACCCAAGAATGGAATCATCGAGCGAAAACACTTGAGAACCTCGTGGAAGCAGCTTTTCTTGCCACCAGACCTTTCTCCATTAATTAGGAATCTGATGCCGTCACTAAACAAAATCCTTAAATTGTAGCCATTTTTTAGAGTTTATTTTTTGGTGTCTAATCCGCAAATATATCACCATTTCTCTTGATTTTCTTGACTGTATATCTCTTAAATGTCAACTTTACTGGAGGAATTTATCGAGCACATGGACCAGGAAGTCAAGGTTCGTTAACTTAGTCGAATTCCAATCATGAGTGTTCGTTGGAACCCAAGACGTGGACCGAAGTTCCTGTGAGAACACAAAAATCAGGTGAAGCTTTGTTATCCCCGATTGTTCAAACGGTGGGACCAACTTTCGATATCATTGGCGAATTTCAGGACGAAATTCCCGTTCAAGTTGGGGATGATGTTGCACCCAACTGACCTCGCAATCCTGTTTTTACGATTTGGTTTACGTGATGTCTGTGCAGTTATCTGGATGCTTAGTGATTGCATGCAATGCTTGATTATTACTTGTGATTATTATCTGTCTGGTATTACATATAGTTTAATTAGAGTTTCTATCGCTTCACTCTTCTGTGTTTACTTGTCAAATTTCGGGAAGAAATTTCTTTCAAGTTGGGGATGATGTGACAACCCGCACTTTCAAGTAAACAATATTTTCTTACTCTGTCTAATCCCAGTTAAACTCAAAACACCGTCCGTGTTATTTTCGTTCACGATTGGCGATCATGTTAGCTTTATATATATATATATATATATACATATTTATTAATAATAATAACAATTATAATGAAAATAAACACTTGGATTAAGTTTAGTGTAATGTGAGGATTCTTAAAAGTTGAGGGGTACTAATGAAAATAAGGAATTTGAATAATTATATTTAAATTAGTATTTACCCAACCCATCGTCCCCACCCCACGCAAACCCTAAAAACAAAAACGTGAAGGAAGTCGAGCGATCCTACACCGCCATCTTCCCCGGCGCTTGCCGACGACGGAACAACCACCCAAGGCCACCGCAACGGTAAGCGTACTTCGTATCCTCTTATTAAAGTTCCGTTGTCTCGGTTTCGTCTCGGTTTCGTTTCCACCTTGACTTAATGTCTTGCAAGAATAGGGTTTTTACATGAAAGTGTTGTGTGAACAGTGTGCATTAGATATGTTATAACAGATTTCATATGGGCATAGTTATGCGCAGCAAACCGGTTAATATAAGAAACTGTTGATGTATATGTGATATGTAACGATGATGAATATGTAATGATAGGTTTTTGCTAGTTGTTCTTGATCATGTACGGATTGTTATGAATTACGATACGGACCTCGGACTTAATATGATTTGGACTCTTAATGGATTGTGATGGTTAGATGAATCAAAATTCATATCGAGATTGGTTAATTGTGATGTAATATTGGATGATGAATCTGATGTTATGGTTCGAGTTCAATATCAATGAGTTAAGACTGTTTATTCATGAAGTACTAGAAAGTAGCACACATAGTAATAGTTTCTTGATCGCTGGATAAGTTGCATGAAACGAGTAGATGGGTGATCCTATTAGGTGATGCCTGATTTTAAATTAGGATGTCACATAGTTGCCATGCAAATAAACAGTTATGTAACAACCCAATATGTTAAACAAATTGGTATAGTTTGCTGTAATTGGGGTTGGGCCTCACTGGAGTTGGCCGGGTAGTACGAGCAGAATGCATGGGCTGCGATGTTGAGAAAAGTGTTGCAACTCTTGATTTTAGTGGTATAAACTCAATGGTTTAGCAAACAACTAATTAGATCAATGTAACGATTATACATAACTTAGGCCGGAAATTGTAATGGAATACACAGTTCGTTTATTTGAATTTTACATTGGGCCTTGTTTGTTAAGTGGGCCGCAGGGGATTGGTTGTGTTTTGGGCTTCGGGCACCTTTGGGCTTTATGTGTTCTGAATTGTATATTTACGTGAATAAGATGCAATTAATTGTCGATGGATAGTACACTAATTGAAAGGGTTCTGTGTTAATTAGTAGCACACTAGGGTGTGCTACAATTTCTGATTAACTATGGGATGTACGAACTATAATCTCTTGCATGTTAATTAACTAGAATATGTGTGAAATACATGATGTGTACGTACATGAGACTGATTGTTATCGGTAACCCTTTTAGGGCGTGGTTGTTCAACTGATAAACAAAGTAATTAATCATACCGAGCAAATCAAAGGTGAGTTCATCTCTCTTGAGCATGCGTCCCGGTGGTTGGGACAGTCAGTGGGTATCCCGGGGAGGGATAAGTCTTTTGGGTAAAAATGGGAATGTTGGATAATATACTCTTCCTATCACCTTTAAAGTCCCTCCGTGTTGTTTGGTTACCCGGGAGGTAACATGGTATTAGTTAGTAGCGCTACTTAGGTTTGGCAACCTCACCCCGTTCCTGGGAGGATGGGTGTTGAACTAATGACCTAGTCATGACCAATGCTTTGATAGGAGCATTGGAGAAAGGGCAAAATAATCAGAAGCCGTCTTGTATTCGGGGTATTATCAACATTACTTTCGGAATTAACTTCAATGGATTAACTAAACACTTAGTAATCAACGTTTTGGTAAAAACTATGAACTCACCAGCGTTGTCTGATACACTTGTTGCATGCTCGCAGGTCGTTAGATATCTTGGATTTGGGAACTTGCTGTCTGAAGTAGCTGGAGTGGTCATGGGTCGACTAGAAGGATTTATGAGATTGATTTCTTGATACTATACAATGGTTTTGAAACTGATTAAATTTGGTTTTCTAATTGCTTCCGCTGAACGTGTTGGTTTTCATTTAAACTGGTTGATGGCATTTTCTTTAATGATTGAGAATTTTATTTATAAACTTGTATGGGTTCAATGTAATTAGTGGCTCGTTGTTGGTACGTCACTCGCCTAGCAGGGACATTTCCTAGGTGGTATTTTGGGGGTGTGACAGTTTGGTATCAGAGCCACTGGTTATAGTGAACTTGGTTTTAAAACGTTTTAATAAAACCAGACTATAACCGAACAGATCCGAAATCGACCATGACACTCAGCTCCAGACTGCAAGGTTCGTTTCTCGTTTACTATTGCATAGCATATCTTGTGTTTACTTATGAATAACATCACACGTGAATGCACACTTAGCACTGCAGTATGAACTTCTATGGTACCAACCCATGTTACGTGTTTTAAGAGTGCGACTCTTCTTGAACTTTCATGATCTATGTTGTGGCGTCATCTGTCTTATTGCTCGAATTCGGGGAACCTTTTAGCACGAGTTAAGAGGCACTGAGATAAGCATGCAAATTGCCTTATTATTATGGGTGCACACATAATAATAATGTGGGGTGCATGTGAGTCCCAGTGAAGCTTAACGAGTGTGAGAGGGGTTCCGCTCTGTTAATTGATGTTATGTTAGAACACAAACTGTCTGTAAGAGTCATAGTAGTGATTGTCTCTTACTTGAACGTGATCTTTTCACCCCTTTCTAAATCCTTACGAATCTCGATGCTATCGAGTATCACCTGATCACACATCTGAACGCCTAGCGAACTGTGTAGAATGTTAGGTGCTAGTACGAACGTCCCTGAGTTGGATGGCTCAGCGTCAAATGATTGGACTATACTTTCCCTGAGTTAGATCCCGAAGTGCGATCACTTCTGCAACACTCTCGTGACATACCGTGTATTACTCAGTCAACTTGCAAGAACGATGGACAAGAGGGTAAACGTAGTACCTTACCGACTTCAGCATTTGAACGACCCTAGTTACCGGCAACGAACAATGGCGATTTGACTCCAATCGAATCCTTAACCCCAGCCAGCGACTCATGGGAGTCGACTCTTAGGAACCAATCGGGACAAAATTGATGACGATTGACTGTAGAGTGGACTGTGTAACCGCCCGCACCATGAGTAGTGCCTTAGGACGTGGCACGGAATGTGAAAATATGGACCTTGTTGGTGAAAGGATGTAGGACACCGTTACAGGCAACAATATTAGAGGCAACAGTCGCGGTAACATCAAGGTACTCGTGATCGTAGCTTACAGTATGGAAACGAAGGTGACCTCGACAAGGATTGACTGTGTTAAGTCAAGGTGACGACAACCAAGGGAACGACGGCAATACTAAAAATTCTCGTGACGAAAACAACACTGGAAGTGATGCTCATGGAAGGACATTTAGTATTGGCATAGGCTATACCAGGCGTAATAGCAACACGATAGCTTGGATGGGTAGCTATTCGCTTCGTCTCTGTTCTGTTTAACCCTGATGCTTTTTGAAACCGAACCTGTTGTGGAGTCGGCTGATGCAAGTCAATTGAAGCCTTATATGTTCGCTGGGATGCAAACTCGACCTTGGGGGACATGTATTCGAAATCGACCTTCCTTCTACTACCCCTGATGGTTACAATGCAGTAGTTAGTGTGGATTGGTTATTCAGAAATCGCGCAGACATACCTTGTGAGGAGAAATTTTTTTTGGTGTGGAGAATCTTTATTTGTTCTAAAGCAACAGATTGGTGCAAAGGTTAGCGCCATATCAGCTATGAAGGCCCAGAAGTGTTTACGGAGGGATCACCCCACTACGTTAGCAACCGTTACTGATGTTGAGGCTAAGGAAAAGAGGATCGAGGATCCACCAATTGTTGGTGATTCCTCTCAGTGTGCTACCCGAGGAGCTTTCAGATTTACTTCCACCACTGTTAGGCAGAATCTCAGTTTGATCTCACGACAGGGGCAACCCTGATTACTCGTGCTACATACCGTCTTGCACCAGGAGGGTTGCAAGGACTATCTACAGGAACTGATGGACAGGAGTTTTATTGGACATAGTTTTTGTTCGCTTTGGGGAGCCCCAGCTATATTCGGGAAGATAAAGCCTTTTCGTATGTGTACTGATTATCAAGAACTCAGTAAGGTGACAATCAAGAACTGTTTGCCTCGACCATGTATTGACGGAAGACCAAGAGGAGAATGTTCCTGAAACGGCATATCGAACGCAATACGGCCATTGCGACTTTGTACACCATGACCATTGAGTTAATCAACACACCAGCAGCTTTATGGACCACATGAATCGACCGCATTTATGGATGACGTTCTGGATCATTTCCAAGAGGAAGGAACATCATGGGCGGCATTTGTATCTTATTTTAGAGCTCCTGAGGGAGGAGCCACTTCGCGCGAAGTCTTGTTAAAGGTAACTTCTGGATTCGAGAGATACCTTTTTGGTCATATGATCAACGAAGTGGGAATACACGTGGATCTCTCTAAAGACCCATTTCGTTAGATATTGTTCGGCACCAAAGATCCCTTCGAGGATGCAGCAATTTCTTGGTCACACTAGACTCTATCACAGATTCACCACAGGATTTTCGAAGATCGCGCAACTTAAATCTCTTTAGCACAGTAGGGTGCTGTGTTCGTGAAGGACAAAACAGGAGGACGTCTTTTCAGCTTTCGAATCCCAACTCTGCAATGTTTACACACCGACGCAACACGAGAAAGTGATGACTTACGTAATGGACCTACAGGAAGAACGCACGAGTCACGACCTGCGGTGGAAGCCGTAGACTTTGGGTTTAAATTGGAGGCATTACTTGGACGGTACCGAATGCACCACTTAGACCGATCACAAGAGCCTCCCATGTACCCTTGTTTCAAGAAAGCTAAACATGTGATGGCATCACTGGATGGAACTTTTGAATGAATACGACCGTGAAACATGGACGTGCACGAGCCTTGCAGCTTGCTATTGACTCTAACATACCTGATCAGACTCACCTTGCTCGAACTGAAGAACTGAAGGTAGAGAGTTCTCAAGATTGACCCATGCGGGGCATGGGGAAGCAACCTTTGGCATGTCGAACGATATTTGCTACTTCATGGAACGAATATGGACCACACTATACAGCAACCTTAGGGAACTGGTGCAGGCGAAGCACACGGGCCTTGATATCATATTCATCTGAGTTTAGATAGGATGAATTAAAACCTGAAGACCATGTACGGATGACCGGGCCTGAAGGCCCACATAGCAACGCATGAGAACGATGTTTGACTTGTGGGAAAGTCAAGGTGGGATATTGGGAACCAGAAACGCAAGAAATGGGAACGGACTGCCATGGATTTTATCACTAGTCTACTTACAACTTGAAACGGAAACATTATCACCTGGATGATCGTTGATGGACACACGTTACCAGCACACTTTCTTTCAATCAATAAAACTGACGAGTCTTCACAGTTGTGAATGTTCCTCTGAGAGAGGCGGCTTCTAGGAACGAGGTGCCAACTCCTGTTACCTCTGAATTTGATCTATGCAGGCAATACACAACACCCTTGGCTCACGTCAGGACCAGAGCATTGCTTATCGCCGCCGTTGGGCAAACGATCAGAGAAAACGAACTCTCCTGTCACCCGAAGACATGCTGCGAGCATGTGTGTGACTAGCTTTGGTGCAAATTGGAAGGACTCTTACCTATGGTTGAGTACTACTGCGGCAATTATCATCTTGGTAACCAGACAGCTCTGTTGAGGCATTACGTAAGACAATAATGCCAACCTTCTTGATAGACTGGGATGGATGACCACCTAATCACAGGTCTAGAACTTGTACTCGAAACTCTTGGGAAGATTGCTGAGATCGGATAACAATGGAAGTTCATTGTAGGCGGTCGAATCATGTTGAAAACCCTGGGAGGGTGTGGTACGCTTGGGAAGCGTGGCAAGCTTAACTTACGTTACGTTGAGTTATTCAACGGTCTGGGAAGAATCGGTAGCATAACCTACAAACTCGAGTTACCCGCCGAATCGGGTAACGTACGCGATGTCATTTAAGTTTCGGGTCTAAGGCAGTGGTTGTCTGATGAAACACGTGCGATACCTTTACTGGAGGAATTTATCGAGCACATGGACCAGGAAGTCAAGGTTCGTTAACTTAGTCGAATTCCAATCATGAGTGTTCGTTGGAACCCAAGACGTGGACCGAAGTTCCTGTGAGAACACAAAAATCAGGTGAAGCTTTGTTATCCCCGATTGTTCAAACGGTGGGACCAACTTTCGATATCATTGGCGAATTTCGGGACGAAATTCCCGTTCAAGTTGGGGATGATGTTGCACCCAACTGACCTCGCAATCTTGTTTTTACGATTTGGTTTACGTGATGTCTGTGCAGTTATCTGGATGCTTAGTGATTGCATGCAATGCTTGATTATTACTTGTGATTATTATCTGTCTGGTATTACATATAGTTTAATTAGAGTTTCTATCGCTTCACTCTTATGTGTTTACTTGTCAAATTTCGGGACGAAATTTCTTTCAAGTTGGGGATGATGTGACAACCCGCACTTTCAAGTAAACAATATTTTCTTACTCTGTCTAATCCCAGTTAAACTCAAAACACCATCCGTGTTACTTTCGTTCACGATTGGCGATCATGTTAGCTTTATATATATATATATATACATATTTATTAATAATAATAACAATTATAATGAAAATAAACACTTGGATTAAGTTTAGTGTAATGTGAGGATTCTTAAAAGTTGAGGGGTACTAATGAAAATAAGGAATTTGAATAATTATATTTAAATTAGTATTTACCCAACCCATCGTCCCCACCCCACGCAAACCCTAAAAACAAAAACGTGAAGGAAGTCGAGCGATCCTACACCGCCATCTTCCCCGGCGCTTGCCGACGACGGAACAACCACCCAAGGCCACCGCAACGGTAAGCGTACTTCGTATCCTCTTATTAAAGTTCCGTTGTCTCGGTTTCGTCTCGGTTTCGTTTCCACCTTGACTTAATGTCTTGCAAGAATAGGGTTTTTACATGAAAGTGTTGTGTGAACAGTGTGCATTAGATATGTTATAACAGATTTCATATGGGCATAGTTATGCGCAGCAAACCGGTTAATATAAGAAACTGTTGATGTATATGTGATATGTAACGATGATGAATATGTAATGATAGGTTTTTGCTAGTTGTTCTTGATCATGTACGGATTGTTATGAATTACGATACGGACCTCGGACTTAATATGATTTGGACTCTTAATGGATTGTGATGGTTAGATGAATCAAAATTCATATCGAGATTGGTTAATTGTGATGTAATATTGGATGATGAATCTGATGTTATGGTTCGAGTTCAATATCAATGAGTTAAGACTGTTTATTCATGAAGTACTAGAAAGTAGCACACATAGTAATAGTTTCTTGATCGCTGGATAAGTTGCATGAAACGAGTAGATGGGTGATCCTATTAGGTGATGCCTGATTTTAAATTAGGATGTCACATAGTTGCCATGCAAATAAACAGTTATGTAACAACCCAATATGTTAAACAAATTGGTATAGTTTGCTGTAATTGGGGTTGGGCCTCACTGGAGTTGGCCGGGTAGTACGAGCAGAATACATGGGCTGCGATGTTGAGAAAAGTGTTGCAACTCTTGATTTTAGTGGTATAAACTCAATGGTTTAGCAAACAACTAATTAGATCAATGTAACGATTATACATAACTTGGGCCGGAAATTGTAATGGAATACACAGTTCGTTTATTTGAATTTTACATTGGGCCTTGTTTGTTAAGTGGGCCGCAGGGGATTGGTTGTGTTTTGGGCTTCGGGCACCTTTGGGCTTTATGTGTTCTGAATTATATATTTACGTGAATAAGATGCAATTAATTGTCGATGGATAGTACACTAATTGAAAGGGTTCTGTGTTAATTAGTAGCACACTAGGGTGTGCTACAATTTCTGATTAACTATGGGATGTACGAACTATAATCTCTTGCATGTTAATTAACTAGAATATGTGTGAAATACATGATGTGTACGTACATGAGACTGATTATTATCGGTAACCCTTTTAGGGCGTGGTTGTTCAACTGATAAACAAAGTAATTAATCATACCGAGCAAATCAAAGGTGAGTTCATCTCTCTTGAGCATGCGTCCCGGTGGTTGGGACAGTCAGTGGGTATCCCGAGGAGGGATAAGTCTTTTGGGTAAAAACGGGAATGTTGGATAATATACTCTTCCTATCACCTTTAAAGTCCCTCCGTGTTGTTTGGTTACCCGGGAGGTAACATGGTATTAGTTAGTAGCGCTACTTAGGTTTGGCAACCTCACCCCGTTCCTGGGAGGACGGGTGTTGAACTAATGACCTAGTCATGACCAATGCTTTGATAGGAGCATTGGAGAAAGGGCAAAATAATCAGAAGCCGTCTTGTATTCGGGGTATTATCAACATTACTTTCGGAATTAACTTCAATGGATTAACTAAACACTTGGTAATCAACGTTTTGGTAAAAACTATGAACTCACCAGCGTTGTCTGATACACTTGTTGCATGCTCGCAGGTCGTTAGATATCTTGGATTTGGGAACTTGCTGTCTGAAGTAGCTGGAGTGGTCATGGGTCGACTAGAAGGATTTATGAGATTGATTTCTTGATACTATACAATGGTTTTGAAACTGATTAAATTTGGTTTTCTAATTGCTTCCACTGAACGTGTTGGTTTTCATTTAAACTGGTTGATGGCATTTTCTTTAATGATTGAGAATTTTATTTATAAACTTGTATGGGTTCAATGTAATTAGTGGCTCGTTGTTGGTACGTCACTCGCCTAGCAGGGACATTTCCTAGGTGGTATTTTGGGGGTGTGACAGTTTGGTATCAGAGCCACTGGTTATAGTGAACTTGGTTTTAAAACGTTTTAATAAAACCAGACTATAACCGAACAGATCCGAAATCGACCATGACACTCAGCTCCAGACTGCAAGGTTCGTTTCTCGTTTACTATTGCATAGCATATCTTGTGTTTACTTATGAATAACATCACACGTGAATGCACACTTAGCACTGCAGTATGAACTTCTATGGTACCAACCCATGTTACGTGTTTTAAGAGTGCGACTCTTCTTGAACTTTCATGATCTATGTTGTGGCGTCATCTGTCTTATTGCTCGAATTCGGGGAACCTTTTAGCACGAGTTAAGAGGCACTGAGATAAGCATGCAAATTGCCTTATTATTATGGGTGCACACATAATAATAATGTGGGGTGCATGTGAGTCCCAGTGAAGCTTAACGAGTGTGAGAGGGGTTCCGCTCTGTTAATTGATGTTATGTTAGAACACAAACTGTCTGTAAGAGTCATAGTAGTGATTGTCTCTTACTTGAACGTGATCTTTTCACCCCTTTCTAAATCCTTACGAATCTCGATGCTATCGAGTATCACCTGATCACACATCTGAACGCCTAGCGAACTGTGTAGAATGTTAGGTGCTAGTACGAACGTCCCTGAGTTGGATGGCTCAGCGTCAAATGATTGGACTATACTTTCCCTGAGTTAGATCCCGAAGTGCGATCACTTCTGCAACACTCTCGTGACATACCGTGTATTACTCAGTCAACTTGCAAGAACGATGGACAAGAGGGTAAACGTAGTACCTTACCGACTTCAGCATTTGAACGACCCTAGTTACCGGCAACGAACAATGGCGATTTGACTCCAATCGAATCCTTAACCCCAGCCAGCGACTCATGGGAGTCGACTCTTAGGAACCAATCGGGACAAAATCGATGACGATTGACTGTAGAGTGGACTGTGTAACCGCCCGCACCATGAGTAGTGCCTTAGGACGTGGCACGGAATGTGAAAATATGGACCTTGTTGGTGAAAGGATGTAGGACACCGTTACAGGCAACAATATTAGAGGCAACAGTCGCGGTAACATCAAGGTACTCGTGATCGTAGCTTACAGTATGGAAACGAAGGTGACCTCGACAAGGATTGACTGTGTTAAGTCAAGGTGACGACAACCAAGGGAACGACGGCAATACTAAAAATTCTCGTGACGAAAACAACACTGGAAGTGATGCTCATGGAAGGACATTTAGTATTGGCATAGGCTATACCAGGCGTAATAGCAACACGATAGCTTGGATGGGTAGCTATTCGCTTCGTCTCTGTTCTGTTTAACCCTGATGCTTTTTGAAACCGAACCTGTTGTGGAGTCGGCTGATGCAAGTCAATTGAAGCCTTATATGTTCGCTGGGATGCAAACTCGACCTTGGGGGACAGGTATTCGAAATCGAACTTCCTTCTA
Organism: Helianthus tuberosus; assembly: GCA_030545235.1. Lineage (NCBI taxonomy): Eukaryota > Viridiplantae > Streptophyta > Magnoliopsida > Asterales > Asteraceae > Helianthus > Helianthus tuberosus. The sequence goes on from JARYGA010013818.1 coordinate 31,402, forward strand.
CTACCCCTGAGTGTTTAGTTTTTGGTGTCTAATCCGTATATATATCACAATTGCTCATGATTTTCTTGACTGTATATCTCTTAAATGTCAACATATAATTGTGTGATTTAGTTTACGAAGATTTTTCATTGCCGAGAACCTCGATCAGAGGGTAAAAAAGGCGTAAGGTTCACAATGGTGTAAAACTAAAATGGGATATACCGAGCTAGGATTCGAGTTACAGGAACAAGGGCCAAACCAACCACCCAAGAATGGAATCGTCAAGCGAAAACACTTGACAACCTCCTGGAAGCAGCTTTTCTTGCCACCAGACCTTTCTCCATCAATTAGGAATCTAATACCGTCACTAAACACATTCCTTAAATTGTAGCCATCTTTTGAATGTTTATTTTTTGGTGTCTAATGCGCATATATATCACCATTGTTTTTGATTTTCTTGACTGTATATCTCTTAAATGTCAACATATACATGTGTGATTTAGTTTACGAAGCTTTTTCAATGCCGAGAACCTCGACCAGAGAGTAAAAAAGACGTAAGGTTCATAATGAAGTAAACCTAAAATGGTATATACCGGCCTAGGATTCGAGTTACAGGAACAAGGGCTAAACCAACCACCCAAGAATGGAATCGTCGAGCGAAAACACTTGACAACCTCCTGGAAGCAACTTTTCTTGCCACCAGACCTTTCTCGCTCAATTAGGAATCTAATTCCGTCACTTAACACTTTCCTTAAATTGTATCATTTTTTGAGTGTTTATTTTTTGGTGTCTAATGCACATTTATATCAGCATTGCTCTTGATTTTCTTGACTGTATATCTCTTAAATGTCAACATATACACGTGTGATTTAGTTTACGAAGATTTTTCAATCCGGAGAACCTCGATCAGAGAGTAAAAAAGGCGTAAGGTTCACAATGGTGTAAAACTAAAATGGGATATACCGGGCTAGGATTCGAGTTACAGGAACAAGGGCCAAACCAACCACCCAAGACTGGAATCGTCGAGCGAAAACACTTGACAACCTCCTGGAAGCAACTTTTCTTGCAACCAGACCTTTCTCCATCAATTAGGAATCTGATGCCGTCACTAAACACACTCCTTAAATTGTAGCCATTTTTTGAGTGTTTATTTTTTGGTGTCTAATGCGCATATATATAACCATTGCTCTTGATTTTCTTAACTGTATATCTCTTAAATGTCAACATATACACGTGTGATTTAGTTTACGAAGATTTTTTCAATGCGGAGAACCTCGATCAGACAGTAAAAAAGGCGTAAAAGTTCACAATGGTGTAAAACTAAAATGGGATATACCGGGAGTTACAGGAACAAGGGCTAAACCAACCACCCAAGAATGGAATCGTCGAGCGAAAACATTTGGCATCCTACTGGAAGCAGCTTTTCTTTCCACCAGACCTTTCTCCATCAATTACTAATCTGATGCCATCAATAAACACATTCCACAAATTGCAGCCATTTTTGAGTGTTTAGTTTTTGGTGTCTTATCCGTATATATATCACAATTGCTCTTGATTTTCTTGAGTGTATATCTCTTAAATGTCAACATATAAATGTGTGATTTAGTTTACGAAGATTTTTCAATGCCGAGAACCTCGATCAGAGAGTAAAAAAGGCGTAAGGTTCACAATGGTGTAAAACTAAAATGGGATATACCGAGCTAGGATTCGAGTTACAGGAACAAGGGCTAAACCTACCACCCAAGAATGGAATCGTCGAGCGAAAACACTTGACAACCTCCTGGAAGCAACTTTTCTTGCCACCAGACCTTTCTCCCTCAATTAGCAATCAGATGCCGTCACTAAACACTTTCCATAAATTGTAGCCATTTTTTGAGTGTTTATTTTTTGGTGTCTAATGCGCATTTATATCACCATTGCTCTTGATTTTCTTGACTGTATATCTCTTAAATGTCAACATATACATGTGTGATTTAGTTTACGAAGATTTTTCAATGCGGAGAACCTCGATCAGAGAGTAAAAAAGGCGTAAGGTTCACAATGGTGTAAAACTAATAAATGGGATATATCGGGCTAGGATTCGAGTTACAGGAACAAGGGCACAAAAAACCACCAAAGAGTGGAATCGTCGAGCGAAAACACTTGACAACCTCCTGGAAACAGCTTTTCTTGCAACCAGACCTTTCTCCATCAATTAGGAATCTGATGTCGTCACTAAACACACTCCTTAAATTGTAGCCATTTTTTTGAGTGTTTATTTTTTGGTGTCTAATGCGCATATATATCACCATTGCTCTTGATTTTCTTAACTGTATATCTCTTAAATGTCAACATATACACCAGTGATTTAGTTTACGAAGATTTTTCAATGTGGAGAACCTCGATCAGACAGTAAAAAAGGCGTAAAAGTTCACAATGGAATCGTCAAGCGAAAACACTTGACAACCTCCTAGAAGCAGCTTTTCTTGCCACCAGACCTTTCTCCATCAATTTGGAATCTGATACCGTCACTAAACACATTCCTTAAATTGTAGCCATTTTTTGAATGTTTATTTTTTGGTGTCTAATGCGCATATATATCACCATTGTTTTTGATTTTCTTGACTGTATATCTCTTAAATGTCAACATATAAATGTGTGATTTAGTTTACGAAGCTTTTTCAATGCCGAGAACGTCGACCAGAGAGTAAATATGACGTAAGGTTCATAATGAAGTAACCCTAAAATGGTATATACCGGGCTAGGATTCGAGTTATAGGAACAAGGGCTAAACCAACCACCCAAGAATGGAATCGTCGAGCGAAAACACTTGACAACCTCCTGGAAGCACCTTTTCTTGCCACCAGACCTTTCTCGCTCAATTAGGAATCTAATTCCGTCACTTAACACTTTCCTTAAATTGTAGCATTTTTTGAGTGTTTATTTTTTGGTGTCTAATGCACATTTATATCAGCATTGCTCTTGATTTTCTTGACTGTATATCTCTTAAATGTCAACATATACACGTGTGATTTAGTTTACGAAGATTTTTCAATCCGGAGAACCTCGATCAGAGAGTAAAAAAGGCGTAAGGTTCACAATGGTGTAAAACTAAAATGGGATATACCGGGCTAGAATTCGAGTTACAGGAACAAGGGCTAAACCAACCACCCAAGACTGGAATCGTCGAGCGAAAACACTTGACAACCTCCTGGAAGCAACTTTTCTTGCAACCAGACCTTTCTCCATCAATTAGGAATTTGATGCCGTCACTAAACACACTCCTTAAATTGTAGCCATTTTTTGAGTGTTTATTTTTTGGTGTCTAATGCGCATATATATAACCATTGCTCTTGATTTTCTTAACTGTATATCTCTTAAATGTCAACATATACACGTGTGATTTAGTTTACGAAGATTTTTTCAATGCGGAGAACCTCGATCAGACAGTAAAAAAGGCGTAAAAGTTCACAATGGTGTAAAACTAAAATGGGATATACCGGGATAGGATTCGAGTTACAGGAACAAGGGCTAAACCAACCACCCAAGAATGGAATCATCGAGCCAAAATATTTGGCAACCTACTGGAAGCAGCTTTTCTTTCCACCAGACCTTTCTCCATCAATTAGGAATCTGATGCCATCACTAAACACATTCCATAAATTGCAGCCATTTTTGAGTGTTTAGTTTTTGGTGTCTTATCCGTATATATATCACAATTGCTCTTGATTTTCTTGAGTGTATATCTCTTAAATGTCAACATATAAATGTGTGATTTAGTTTACGAAGATTTTTCAATGCCGAGAACCTCGATCAGAGAGTAAAAAAGGCGTAAGGTTCACAATGGTGTAAAACTAAAATGGGATATACCGAGCTAGGATTCGAGTTACAGGAACAAGGGCTAAACCTACCACCCAAGAATGGAATCGTCGAGCGAAAACACTTGACAACCTCCTGGAAGCAACTTTTCTTGCCACCAGACCTTTCTCCATCTATTAAGACGCTGATGCCGTCACTAAATACATTCCTTAAATTGTAGCAAGTTTTTGAGTGTTTATTTTTTTGGGGTCTAATCCGCATATATATCACCATTGCTCTTGAATTTCTTGACTGTATATCTCTTAGAATGTCAACATATACACATGTTATTTAGTTTACGAAGATTTTTCAAAGCCGAGAACCTCAATCAGAGAGTAAAAAAGGCGTAAGGTTCACAATGGTGTAAAACTAAAATGGGATATACCGGCTAAGATTCGAGTTACAGAACCAAGGGCCAACCCAACCACCCAAGAACGGAATCGTCGAGCGAAAACACTTGACAACCTCTTGGAAGCAGCTGTTCTTGCCACCAGACCTTTCTACATCAATTGGGAATCTGATGCCGTCACTAAACACATTACTTAAATTGTAACCATTTTTTGAGTGTTTATTTTTTGGTGTTTAATCCGCATATTTATCACCATTGCTCTTGATTTTCTTGACTGTATATCTCTTAAAATGTCAACATATACACGTGTGGTTTAGTTTACGAAGATTTTTCAATGCCGAGAACCTCGATCTGAGAGTAAAAATGGCGTAAGGTTCACAATTGTGTAAAACTAAAATGGGATATAACAGGCTAGGATTCGAGGTATAGGAACGAGGGCCAAACCATCCACCCAAGAATGGAATCGTCGAGCGAAAACACTTGACAACTTCTTGTTAGTAGCTTTTGTTGCCACCAGACCTTTCTCAATCAATTAGGAATTTGATGCCGTCACTAAACACAATCCTTAAATTGTAGCCATTTTTAGGGTGTTTATTTTTTGGTGTCTAATCCGCATATATATCACCATTCCTCTTGATTTTCCTTGACTATATTTCTCTTAAATGTCGACTTATACACCTGTGATTTAGTTTACGAAGATTTTTCAATGCCGAGAACCTCGATCAGAGAGTAAAAAAGGCATAAGGTTCACAATGGTGTAAAACTAGAATGGAATATATCGGGCTAGGATTCGAGCTACAGGAACATGGGCCAAACCAACCATCCAAGAATGGAATCGTCAAGCGAAAACACTTGACAAACTCCTGGAAGCAGCTTTTCTTGCCACCAGACCTTTCTCCATCAATTAGGAATCTAATGCTGTCACTAAACACATTCCTTAAATTGTAGCCATTTTTTGAGTGTTAATTTTTTGGTGTCTAATCCGCATATATATCACCATTGCTCTTGATTTTCTTGACTGTATATCTCTTAAAATGTCAACATATACACGTGTGATTTAGTTTAGGAAGATTTTTCAATGCCGAGAAACTCGATCAGAGAGTAAAAATGGCGTAAGGTTCACAATGGTGTAAAACTAAAATGGGATATACCAGGCTAGGATTCTAGTTACAGGAACAAGGGCCAAACCAACCACCCAAGAATGGAATTTCGAGCGAAAACATTTGACAATCTCCTGGAAGCAGCATTTCTTGCCACCAGACCATTCCCCATCAATTAGGAATCTGATGCCGTCACTAAACACATTCCTTAAATGGTAGCCATTTTTTGAATGTTTATTTTTGGTGTTTAATCCGCATATATATAACCATTGCTCTTGATTTTCTTGACTGTATATCTCTTAAAATGTCAACATATACACTTGTGATTTAGTTTACGAATATTTTTCAATGCCGAGAAACTCGATCAGTGAGTAAAAAAGGCGTAAGGTTCACAATGGTGTAAAACTAAATTGGGATATACTGAGCTAGGATTCGAGTTACAGGAAAAAGGGCCAAACCAACCACCCAAGAATGGAATCGTCGAGCGAAAAGACTTGACAACCTCCTGGAAGCAGCTTTTCTTGCCACCAAACCTTTCTCCATCAATTAGGAATCTGATATCGTCACTAAACACATTCCTTAAATTGTTGCCATTTTTTGAATGTTTATTTTTTGGTGTCTAATCCGCATATATAAATATATATATATACATACATATATATATATATCACTATTGCTCTTGATTTTCTTGACTGTATATCTCTTAAATGTCAACATATACACATGTGATTTAGTTTACGAAGATTTTTCAATGCCGAGAAACTCGATCAGAGAGTAAAATAGACGTAAGGTTCTCAATGTTGTAAAACTAAAATAGGATATACCGGGCTAGGATTATAGTTACAGGAACAAGGGCCAAACCAACCACCCAAGAATGGAATCATCGAGCGAAAACACTTGACAACCTCCTGGAAGCAGCTTTTCTTGCCACCAGACATTTCTCCATCAATTAGGAATCTGATGCCGTCACTAAACACATTTCATAAATTGTAGCCATTTTTTTAGTGTTTATTTTTTGGTATCTAATCCGCATAGATATCACAATTGCTATTGATTTTCATGACTGTATATCTCTTAAAATGTCAACATATACACGTGTGATTTAGTTTACGAAGATTTTTCAATGCCGAGAACCTCGATCAGAGAGTAAAAAGGCATATGGTTCACAATGGTGTAAAACTAAAATGGAATATACCGGGCTAGTATTCGAGTTACAGGAACAAGGGCCAAACCAACAACCCAAGAAAGGGATCGTCGAGCGAAAACACTTGACAACCTCCTGGAAGCAGCTTTTCTTGCCACCAGACCTTTCTCCATCAATTAGGAATCTGATGCCGTCACAAAACACATTCCTTAAATTGTAGCCATTTTTTGAGTGTTTAATTTTTGGTGTCTAATCCGCCTATATATGTTGGACCGTTCTTTGACCCGAAAAGTCAGTCAGAGTAGCTCATTCTCACATATAAAGGCGGAATCAGAATATGTAAGATTACAACAGCAGATCCTTTCAATTCCTATCTTTTTATTGCTTTCTTGATGAAATTTTGACAGAGTTTCGGCTCCCAAGCACACACATCCCTCTATTAGACTAATGAACCACTCACCTATATATAGAGTTTCTGGTCCACTCATACGACATGCCGTATAAGCGGTCCAGAATACTTGACTAACAAGCGAACCAGATATTGACATATGAGCGGTCCAGACTTAAGACAATGACACATAAGCGAACCAGACCCTATTTCACACAATATTTACACTTTGACCCCCTGTTGACCAATCTTGACTTCAGACTTTTTGTAGACGCAGTCAACAGACATTCCATGCATCAACAGACTCCCCCTTGGATGTTGACGTAGTCTTTTAGCATCTTCAGATCCGTAGTCTTCAGTCTTAGTCTTTTTCTTAACTCTGTCTATTCTCACAAGCATTCTTCACAGGTTTCAGCATCACCTTGCTCTAACTTCAACTTCCCAATAACTGTTGATCCAGACTCCCCCTTTCACAGACTCCCCCTCTCAGTATGCTGGAATCTGAGGTATCTGGTTCAAGCTTTGACAAATAGCTTCCTTTGGGAATAATGAAATTCAAACCTGTTACCCTGCACATCCTCTACCTCAACATAAGTTTCACAAATTTATAACAATTGAATTTAATAAACTTACTGGTAGAAATCATATATACAATCAATCATACGAGTTACCTCAAGTTCAAATGAATGACCTTGATTAACTAAACACACAATTTTTCAAAACATTTGTATATGACATCCAAAGTTTTCAATATATTCTCCCAACCCTCTAATTCACCAAGTTTAGCACTTGGAATTTTGAATATCAGCTTTTCAACATCAGTTGTCGAAAATCTTTTTGAATTTTCAAAATTTTATGCTAAAACACTCCAAAAATCTTTTTGAATTTTTGTTTTAAAGAAATACAGTAAACAAATATGTACAAACAATATTTTTGTGAGTTTGTGTAAGAGGATCATATCAGTTCATGAGACCAATCACTAGCACCGTTATGCTTTAATCATTTTAAGTTCAAAACGATTCACTTAGATTGACGATATGTTTGTCCTCTTAAACTCAATCTAAAAACTTTCGAAATGCTTACCAATACGTTAAGGTATATTAAGATAGCACTAAAATTCTTATGGACCCCACGATCTCAGCATATCCCCTCATCATGCAATACACTAACTCAAGTAATGCCTTTAAACTTTTTCAACTGTGAATTGTGCGAAAAACAAAGCAGAATGTTTAAACATTAACAATCAGGTCGATACTTCCGTATACGCAGAGAAAGTCCAATGTTTAAACAAAATAAGAAAAATAAAAATAAGTTGAAGTTGTTTAGGCTTTAACCACCAGGTCGATACTCCCGTATACGCAGAGGTGATCCAAAGCTTAAACGAAACACCAAAGAAAATAAAGCAGAACGTTTAGGCAACAACATCCAGGTCGATACTCACGTATACGCAGAGGATGTCCGATGCTTAAACAAAATAAAGAAATAAAACAAGTTTAAATCTTTGCAAAAAGAAAATGCACAATCACAGCGACTTTTCAGCAAAGTTGTGAAAGTTCACAAACTTAACCAGTTTTATGTCTTTCGACAATCAGCGATTACTGAGTAGGTACACAGTCAAGAAGGACAAAACCAAGTACTATGCTTTTGACCATGTTTCCCACTAGAACTAGGCTTTTTCATTTATGTTTGTATCGTTATCGCAAATCTACTAGTCTAGCTGAGCCTACCGTCACATCTTTAGTGAGACCGTTTATCACTTTTAGACTTATACATTTCTTTAGCATGCTGTGATAGTCCACTGATTTACTATCATTTCCTCTTGTCTCAACAAAACTCATTTTTGCTTTTCAATGTTTTTGAAATTTTCAAATTTTCTAATTTTTTTTTAAATTTTTCTCCCCCTAAAATCAAAATATGTTTCAATTTTGATTTTCTGAGAAAATTTGAAACAAACTGTACAAATAAAATGACAAACTGATATCAAATCGCTTCAATTCGCCATTCACTCGGCATAAACAATCAGAACTCCCTCTGACAACAAACTATTTTCCCATTTAGATTTCAAAACACTTAAGTTTGTTTTAATCAAAATGGTTTTTCCGAAAAATTAGTTTTGTTTGTCTTTTTACAAACTCGGGATTTCATCACATTGTTCTTTTTCAACCATTTTAAAGATTTAACAATTAAGACCCTTGACAACAACTAACACTTGTAGAAAATCAAGTACAACTTAATGTCCCTGATTTACCACTTGTAAATCGAAATATCACAGTTACCATCCTGTGAATTTCTCAAGAATGATGCCGATACCTGCTTCACGCTTACCAACCTGGAAGCTCCGGCAAGTCAGATTTTTCTATTTGAAAAGTTTCACCCAAGCCTGACTATCTTTGGGTGATTTAGAATTCTTGTTCAACAATGGTGGAAAATTTTTATCATCCATTGTTAAACCTGAATCCTCAGATTTTACCTCAACACTAGGCTCTTCTGGTTTTACCATTCCAGAATCATTGCCTGAATGTGGCTTGTCTGACTTTAATGAGCCAGATTCATCGCCAATAACTTTCTTTTTCTCCTTTTTCTCTTTTGTCCTCAGATTTGCATCTGAAGAATTCAATTTACTTGGCTTTGCAGTTGAGTGAATTGATTCATCAGAACTTTTATTCAAACTGTCCTTTGAACCCGAAGACAAAATTTTCTCGAGATACTCTCTCGCCTTTTTCCTTTTCTTTCGCAGTCTGTCTTTCTGCCCCTGTGAAAGTTTAACTTTCTTTTCTTGAATTGTCTGATCCTGAACTTTAGGTTTTAGAACCTTCTGTTCATGGGGCTTGACGTTGACTGGCTTCTTTACCATTCTTTGAGATTCAACCCTCAATCTTCCTTTTGATCTCGTTGGGCAATCTCTGACAATGTGTCCTCTAATGTGGCATTCATAGCACCTTCTCGTTTCGAATCTCTGACTTTGGCAGTTAACAGCAATGTGTCCTTGATAACCACAGTTGTAACACACCCTGTTATCATACCATGTACCACCTTTACCCCAAACGCTCAGATCATAGCATTGTCTGGCTTTGTGGTAATCATCATTCCTTTGTTTTCTATCATTGTAATGATTTGTCCTTGAATAATCTTCATCCCATATTCTCTTGTAAGCTGGATTTGGCTTTTGAGCACTGTGGTCAAACCTGCACCACTTATTACCAACATTTTGTGAGTTTTTATTTTCATATTTTTGTGATTTTTCATAATGATTGGATGACTTAACTGATGAGCTTTTATTTTCAATTTTAGGATTTTTCAAATTTTTATCTTTTTGTTTCTGTTCTACACTCTTCTTAACAGGTTTTTGTTTAGAACATTCACCTGTTTCAGTAGATTGCAAAACAGTATTTTTAAACATTTCATTTAATTTCAAAAATGTTTTTCTTTTTTCTTCTTTTTCATCATCAGCTTCGTCATCACAATCTTCAATTTTGACTTTGTCAAAATTTGTGACATTGTCACTTATTGGAACATAATTGATCGGTTTTGGACAAACATATGAAACAGAAGTCACAAAACTTTTCAATTTATTCTCTAAAACTTTGATTTTCTTTCTGTCACCTTCAGCTTCTTTTTCAAGTCGAATAATCGTCTGACGATGGGAATTTATTACCTGTTGCTTTTCAATATTGTTCTTGCTAAAAACAGATCTCCCATCTTCAAGAATCTTTATTTGACTTTGAAAATCTTTTTCAATTTTTAATTTTTCATTTTCAAAATCTTTTAATTTCGTCTCTAACTCTTTGATTTTATTTTTAGCATATTCAACTCCTTTTAAAAGTTGAATGTTTTTCTCAAGATGAGAATTTATTTCCATTTGCTTTTCAAGATTATTTTTACCAAAAATAGATTTTTCATTTTCTACAACCTTTATTTTATCTTGAAAAACTTTGTTTTCTAATGTCAAACTGTTCAAATCACTTGACAGTTTAACATTTTCAGACGTCAATTTCTCACAATTTTCTCTCATTTCAAGAATCTGTTTATTATCAGATTCTTTTTCATCCTTCAGGCTTTTGATTTCCACTGTCAAATTCTCCACATCTTTCAAGAGATTGAAATTTTCTGCTTCGGATTTTTCGCATTTTGAGCACACAACTTCATCTTTTGAAGTTTCATCCTTCTTTGATTCTTCATTCTTTGTCATTCCTTCTTTAATCTTTTTGATTAATTCAAGAAATTCATCCAAACTCATATTTTCTGAGTTTCTTTCAATTTCATCTATTAACTCTTTCTTTTTCTTTTTCTCTTCTTCATCTCCCCACCATTTCTTTTGCCAATAATCATCCTCTTCTTTGTACTGCTGGATTATGGCTTCAATATCAAGCGTTTTGTCATCAATCGCAATATTTCCATATTCATCAAGATAACACTCTCTTTTTGGATCCCATCTATTTGCTCTCCTCGCTTCCAGAAAAATACGAGATATTCTAATGATTTTGTTTTCAGCTATCATTTTTCTGTATCTATACTTCTGCTCTTCAGTTCTATCATCTTTCCATGGAATAGGATCGGAATTTGCCATCTTGTACGTTCCTGCAAACAAACAAACAAACAAACTATCAGTTCAAACAAACTGAATACGTAACAGTGAATTACCAAGGACACTTAGACAAATTATTTCAACTACTGTTGGGCCGATGACCTTTGAAAACTAAACACTTATCAAATCAATTAATTTTGTCAACACAGATTTGACCGCACTTTCACTTAAGCCGACAAATTAAAATCTCAAAACACCTTGATAACAACAAACGTATTAAGTGGCCGGCAACATGTATTAGTTTCAACTTTACATGCACTAAATCACAATTCAATTTAACCGATTATTTTTGTGATAAATGTGATCTCATGCAAAGGCAATTAATAGGTAACTGATATGATTGAGCCGTGATAACATGAATATGATTGGACCACAATTTTAGATCAATTCAATTAAGAACTGCAATATCACATGAATCGCAATAGATTGGGCCAAAGACTATTGACTGACAAATGTATATGATTGGGCCACTATTAATACTTATCACATGGGCCGAGACTTTTGTTTTTACAATTAATATTCACGTAATATCCTTATGAGCGAAATTATCAAGTCCGTATGTCCAAATAAACGAACCAATCTTATGTCCTTATAAGCGGACCAGGTAATGATCAAATAAGCGGACCAGGTAATGATCAAATAAGCGGACCAGGTAATAATCAAATAAGCGGACCAGGTAATGATCAAATAAGCGGACCAGGTATTGATCAAATAAGCGGACCTGATGTTGTCCGTAACAGCGGACCAGAAAGTGTCCGTTTGAGCGGACCAGTCAAATATCAGATAAACGAACCAACTGTGTCCGTTCAAGCGAACCTGACAGTAAGTTTGTCTGAAAGAGCGAACCAAAACAGATGACCGAAAAAGCGGACCACAGATTTTAACCGATTTTGAACATTTTTAGTCCGAATTACAATCTGATACTTTCAAAGAATGATCTACACTGAATTCCGAACACAATGATATGATTATCGTTCAATTCCGACCGCTAATTCGTTCCAGATCTGAGTTTGAAATTTCTGTCCGAGAACCGATTGTGTTTTTGATAAAATTGATTGATTTTTACTGTGTTTTAAGATCTGAAACTGTTAAGGATTGTTTAAAAACTATTTTCGCTCAATATACTTGAACTTCAAACCATTCTGTCCGTATAAACTTGAATAAACCGAAAAATAAAAGAAATTGAGTAGAAAGATGAGAAAAGTGTCGAATCAGCTGATGTAGTATGAACTTCTCGTCCTGAAGCTCTGATACCACTTGTTGGACCGTTCTTTGACCCGAAAAGTCAGTCAGAGTAGCTCATTCTCACATATAAAGGCGGAATCAGAATATGTAAGATTACAACAGCAGATCCTTTCAATTCCTATCTTTTTATTGCTTTCTTGATGAAATTTTGACAGAGTTTCGGCTCCCAAGCACACACATCCCTCTATTAGACTAATGAACCACTCACCTATATATAGAGTTTCTGGTCCACTCATACGACATGCTGTATAAGCGGTCCAGAATACTTGACTAACAAGCGAACCAGATATTGACATATGAGCGGTCCAGACTTAAGACAATGACACATAAGCGAACCAGACCCTATTTCACACAATATTTACACTTTGACCCCCTGTTGACCAATCTTGACTTCAGACTTTTTGTAGACGCAGTCAACAGACATTCCATGCATCAACAATATATATCACCATTGCTCTTGATTTTCTTGACTGTATATCTCTTAAAATGTCAACATATACACGTGTGATTTAGTTTACGAAGATTTTTCAATGCCGAGACACTCGATCAGAGAGTAAAAAAGGCGTAAGGTTCACAATGGTGTAAAACTAAAACGGGATATACCGGGCTAGGATTCTAGTTACAAGAACAAGTCGAACGAAAACGCTTGACAACCACCTGGAAGCAGATTTTCTTGCCACCAGACCTTTCTCCATCAATTAGGAATCTGATGCCGTCACCAAACACATTCCTTAAATTGTAGCCATTTTTTGAGTGTTGATTTTTTGGAGTCTAATCCGCATATATATCACCATTCCTCTTGATTTTCGTGACTGTATATCTCTTAAAATGTCAACATATACACGTGTGATTTAGTTTACAAAGATTTTTAAATGCCGAGAAACTCGATTAGAGAGTAAAAAAGGCGCAAGGTTCACAACAGTGTGAAACTAAAATGGGATATACCGGGCTAGGATTCGAGTTACAGGAACAAGGGCCAAACCAACCACCAAAGAATGGAATCGTCGAGTGAAATCACTTGACAACCTCGGGGAAGCAGCTTTTCTTGCCACCAGACCTTTCTCCATCAATTAGGAATCTGATGCTGTCAATAAACACATTCCTTAAATTGTAGCCATTTTTTGAGTGTTTAATTTTTGGTGTCTAATCCGCATATAAATCACCATTGCAGTTGATTTTCTTGACTGTATATCTCTTAAAATGACAACATATACACGTGCGATTTAGCCTACGAAGATTTTTCAATGCCGAGAACCTCGATCAGAGAGTAAAAAAGGCGTAAGGTTCACAACGGTGTAAAACTAAAATGCGATATACCGGGCTAGTATTCGAGTTACAGGAACAAGAGCCTGGAATCGTCGATCGAAAACACTTGACAACCTCCTTGAAGCAGCTTTTCTTTCTACCAGACCTTTCTCCATCAATTAGTAATCTGATGCCGTCACCTAACACACTCCTTAAATTGTAGCCATTTTTTCGGTGTTTATTTTTTGGTGTCTTATTCGCATATATATATCACCATTGCTCTTGATTTTCTTGACTGTATATCTCTTAAATGTGAATATATACACGTGTGATTTAGTTTACGAAGATTTTTCAATGCAGTAACCTCGATCAGAGAGTAAAAAAGTGTAAGGTTCACAATGGTGTAAACTAAAATGGGATATATCGGGCTAGGATTCGAGTTACAGGAACAAGGGCCAAAGCAACATCCCAAGAATTGAATCATCGAGCGAAAACACTTGACAACCTCCTGGAAGCAGCTTTACTTGCCACCAGACCTTTCTGCACCAGTTAGGAATCTTATGCCATCACTAAACACATTCCTTAAATTATAACCATTTTTGAGTGTTTATTTTTTGGTGTCTAATCCGAATATATATCACCATTGCTCTTAATTTTCTTGACTGTATATCTCTTAAATGTCAACATATACACGTGTGATTTAGTTTACGAAGATTTTTCAATTCCGAGAACCATGATCAGAGAGTAAAAAAGGCGTAAGGTTCATAATGGTGTAAAACTAAAACTGATATACCGGGCTAGGATTCGAGTTACAGGAACAAGGGCCAAACCAACCACCCAAGAATGGAATCGTCGAGAAAAAACACTTGACAACCTCTTGGAAGCAGCTTTTCTTGCCACCAGACCTTTCTCCATCAATTAGGAATCTGATATCGTCACTAAACACATTCCTTAAATTGTTGCCATTTTTTGAATGTTTATTTTTTGGTGTCTAATCCGCATATAATATATATATATATATATATATATATATATATATATATATATATATATCACTATTGCTCTTGATTTTCTTGACTGTATATCTCTTAAATGTCAACATATACACCTGTGATTTAGTTTACGAAGATTTTTCAATGCCGAGAAACTCGATCAGAGAGTAAAATAGACGTAAGGTTCTCAATGTTGTAAAACTAAAATAGGATATACCGGGCTAGGATTCTAGTTACAGGAACAAGGGCCAAACCAACCACCCAAGAATGGAATCATCGAGCGAAAACACTTGACAACCTCCTAGAAGCAGCTTTTCTTGCCACCAGACATTTCTCCATCAATTAGGAATCTGATGCCGTCACTAAACACATTTCATAAATTGTAGCCATTTTTTTAGTGTTTATTTTTTGGTATCTAATCCGCATATATATCACAATTGCTATTGATTTTCATGACTGTATATCTCTTAAAATGTCAACATATACACGTGTGATTTAGTTTACGAAGATTTTTCAATGCCGAGAACCTCGATCAGAGAGTAAAAAGGCATATGGTTCACAATGGTGTAAAACTAAAATGGAATATACCGGGCTAGTATTCGAGTTACAGGAACAAGGGCCAAACCAACAACCCAAGAAAGGGATCGTCGAGCGAAAACACTTGACAACCTCCTGGAAGCAGCTTTTCTTGCCACCAGACCTTTCTCTATCAATTAGGAATCTGATGCCGTCACAAAACACATTCCTTAAATTGTAGCCATTTTTTGAGTGTTTAATTTTTGGTGTCTAATCCGCATATATATATCACCATTGCTCTTGATTTTCTTGACTGTATATCTCTTAAAATGTCAACATATACACGTGTGATTTAGTTTACGAAGATTTTTCAATGCCGAGACACTCGATCAGTGAGTAAAAAAGGCGTAAGGTTCACAATGGTGTAAAACTAAAACGGGATATACCGGGCTAGGATTCTAGTTACAAGAACAAGTCGAACAAAAACGCTTGACAACCACCTGGAAGCAGATTTTCTTGCCACCGGACCTTTCTCCATCAATTAGGAATCTGATGCCGTCACCAAACACATTCCTTAAATTGTAGCCATTTTTTTAGTGTTGATTTTTTGGAGTCTAATCCGCATATATATCACCATTCCTCTTGATTTTCGTGACTGTATATCTCTTAAAATGTCAACATATACACATGTGATTTAGTTTACAAAGATTTTTAAATGCCGAGAAACTCGATTAGAGAGTAAAAAAGGCGCAAGGTTCACAACAGTGTGAAACTAAAATGGGATATACCGGGCTAGGATTCGAGTTACAGGAACAAGGGCCAAACCAACCACCCAAGAATGGAATCGTCGAGTTAAATCACTTGACAACCTCGGGGAAGCAGCTTTTCTTGCCACCAGACCTTTCTCCATCAATTAGGAATCTGATGCTGTCAATAAACACATTCCTTAAATTGTAGCCATTTTTTGAGTGTTTAATTTTTTGTGTCTAATCTGCATATATATCACCATTGCAGTTGATTTTCTTGACTGTATATCTCTTAAAATGACAACATATACACATGCGATTTAGCCTACGAAGATTTTTCAATGCCGTGAACCTCGATCAGAGAGTAAAAAAGGCGTAAGGTTCACAACGGTGTAAAACTAAAATGCGATATACCGGGCTAGTATTCGAGTTAGAGGAACAAGAGCCAAACCAATCACCCAAGAATGGAATCGTCGAGCGAAAACACTTGACAACCTCCTTGAAGCAGCTTTTCTTTCTACCAGACCTTTCTCCATCAATTAGTAATCTGATGCCGTCACCTAACACACTCCTTAAATTGTAGCCATTTTTTCAGTGTTTATTTTTTGGTGTCTAATTCGCATATATATCACCATTGCTCTTGATTTTCTTGACTGTATATCTCTTAAATGTGAATATAAACACGTGTGATTTAGTTTACGAAGATTTTTCAATGCAGTAACCTCGATCAGAGAGTAAAAAAGTGTAAGGTTCACAATGGTGTAAACTAAAATGGGATATATCGGGCTAGGATTCGAGTTACAGGAACAAGGGCCAAACCAACCTCCCAAGAATTGAATCATCGAGCGAAAACACTTGACAACCTCTTGGAAGCAGCTTTTCTTGCCACCAGACCTTTCTGCACCAGTTAGGAATCTTATGCCATCACTAAACACATTCCTTAAATTATAACCATTTTTGAGTGTTTATTTTTTGGTGTCTAATCCGAATATATATCACCATTGCTCTTAATTTTCTTGACTGTATATCTCTTAAATGTCAACATATACACGTGTGATTTAGTTTACGAAGATTTTTCAATTCCGAGAACCTTGATCAGAGAGTAAAAAAGGCGTAAGGTTCACAATGGTGTAAAACTAAAACTGATATACCGGGCTAGGATTCGAGTTACAGGAACAAGGGCCAAACCAACCACCCAAGAATGGAATCGTCGAGAAAAAACTCTTGACAACCTCTTGGAAGCAGCTTTTCTTGCCACCAGACCTTTCTCCACCAATTAGGAATCTAATGCCATCACTAAACACATTCCTTAAATTGTAACCATTTTTGAGTGTTTATATTTTGGTGTCTAATTCGAATATATATCACCATTGCTCTTGATTTTCTTGACTGTGTATTTCTTAAATGTCAACATATACACGTGTGATTTAGTTTACGAAGATTTTTGAATGCCGAGAACCTTGGTCAGAGAGTAAAAAAGGCGTAAGATTCACAATGGTGTAATACTAATATGAGATATACCGGGCTAGTATTCGAGTTACAGGAACAAGGGCCAAACCAACCACCCAAGAATGGAATCGTCGAACGGAAACACTTGACAACCTCCTAGAAGCAGTTTTTTTGCCACCAGACCTTTCTCCATCAATTAGGAATCTGATGCCATCACTAAACATATTCCTTAAATTGTAGCCATTTTTTTAGTGTTTATTTTTTGGTGTCTAATCCGCATATATATCACCATTGCTCTTGATTTTCTTGACAGTATATCTCTTAAAATGTCAACATATATACGTGTGATTTAGTTTACGAAGTTTTTCAGTGCCGAGAACCTCGATCAGAGAGTAAAAAAGGCGTAATGTTTATTTTTTGGTGTCTAACCCGCATATATATCACCGGTGCTCTTGATTTTTTTTACTGTATATCTCTTAAATATTCACAATGGTGTAAAACTAAAATGAGATATACCGGGCTAGTATTCGAGTTACAGGAACAAGGGCCATATACATGTGTGATTTAGTTTACGAAGATTTTTCAATGCCGAGAACTTCGATCAGAGAGTAAAAAAAGGTGTTAGATTCATAATGGTGTAAAACTAAAAGTGTTATATTGGGCTAGGATTTGAGTTACAAGAACAAGGGCCAAACCAACCTCCCAATAATGGAATCGTTGAGCGAAAACACTAGACAACCTCCTGGAAGCAGCTTTTCTTGCCACCAGACCTTTCTCCATCAATTAGGAATCTGATGCCGTTACTAACCACAATCCTTAAATTGTAGTCATTTTTTGAGTGTTTATTTTTTGGTGTCTAATCTGCATATATATCACCATTGCTCTTGATTTTCTTTACCGTATATCTCTTAAAATGTCAACATATATACGTGTGATTTAAATTAAGAAGATTTTTCAAGGCCAAGAACCTCGATCAGAGAGTAAAAAAGGCGTAAGTTTCACAACGGTGTAAAACTAAAATGGGATATACGGGGCTAGGATTCGAGTTACAAGAACTAGGGCCATACCAGGCACCCAAGAATGGAATCGTAGAGCGAAAACACTTGACAATCTCCTGGAAGCAGCTTTTCTTGCCACCAGACCTTTCTCCATCAATTAGGAATCTGATACCATCACTAAACACATTCCTTAAATTGTAGCCATTTTTTTGTGTGTTTATTTTTTGGTGTCTAATCCGCATATATATCACTATTGCTCTTGATTTTCTTTAGTGTATATCTCTTAAAATGTCAACATAAACACGTGTGATTTAAATTAAGAAGATTTTTCAATGCCGAGAACCTCGATCAGAGAGTAAAAAAGGCGTAAGGTTCGCAACGGTGTAAAACTAATATGGGATACACCGGGCTAGGATTCGAGTTACAGGAACAAGGGACAAACCAACCAACTAAGAATGGAATCGTCGAGCGTAAACACTTGACAACCTCATGGAAGCAGCTTTTCTTTCCACCAGATCTTTCTCCATCAATTAGGAGTCGATGCCGTCACTAAACACATTTCTTAAATTGTAGCCATTATTTGAGTGTTTATTTTTTGGTGTCTAATCCACATATATATCACCGTTGCTCTTGATTTTATTGATTGTATATCTCTTAAAATGTCAACATATACACGTGTGATTTAGTTTACGAAGATTTTCAATGCCAGGAAACTCGATCAGAGAGTAAAAAAACTTAAGGTTCACAATGGTGTAAAACTAAAATGGGATATACCAGGCTAGAATTCTAGTTACAAGAACAAAGGCCAAACTAACCACCCGAGAATGGAATTGTCAAGCGAAAACACTTGACAACCTCCTGGAAGCAGCTTTTCTTGTCACCAGACATTTCTCCATCAATTGAGAATCTGATACCGTCACTAAACACATTCCTTAAATTGTTGCCATTTTTTGAGTGTTTATTTTTTGATGTCTAATCCGCATATACATCACCATTGCTCTTGATTTTCTTGACTGTATATCTCTTAAAATGTCAACATATACGCGTGTGATTTAGTTTACGAAGATTTTTCAATGCCGAGAAACTTGATCAAAGAGTAAAAAAGGCGTACGGTTCACAATGGTGTAAAACTAAAATGGGATATACCTGGTTAGGATTGGAGTTACAGGAACAAGGGCCAAACCAACCACACAACAATGGAATCGTCGAGCGAACACTTGACAACCTCCTGGACGCAACTTTTCATGCCACCAGACCTTTCTCCATCAATTAGGAATCTGATGCCGTCACTAAACACATTCCTTAAATTGTAGCCATTTTTTGAGTGTTTATTTTTTGGTGTCTCATCCACATATATATCAACATTACTCTTGATTTTCTTGACTGTATATCTCTTAAAATTTCAACATATACACGTGTGATTTAGTTTAAAATTATTTTTTAATGCCGATAACCTATATCAGAGAGTAAAAAAGGCGTAAGGTTCACAATGGTGTAAAACTAAAATGGAATATACCGGGCTAAGATTCGAGTTACAAGAACAAGGGCCAAACCAACCACCCAAGAATAGAAATCGTCGAGCGAAAATACTTAACAACCTGCTGGAAGCAGCTTTTCTTGCCACCAGACCTTTCTCCATCAATTAGGAATCTGATGTCATCACTAAACACATTCCTTAAATTGTAGCCATTTTTTGAGTGTTTATTTTTTGATGTCTAATCCGCATATATATCACCATTGCTGTTGATTTTCTTGACGGTATATCCCTTAAATGTCAACATATACACGTGTGATTTAGTTTACGAAGATTTTCCAATGTCGAGAACCGGGATCAGAGAGTTAAAAAGGCGTTAGGTTAACAATGGTGTAAAACTAAAATGGGATATACAGGGCTAGGATTCGAGTTACAGGAACAAAGGCCAAACCAACCACCCAAGAATGGAATCGTCGAGCGAAAACACTTGACAACCTCCTGGAAGCAGATTTTCTTGCCTCCAGACCTTTCTCCATCAATTAGGAATCTGATGCCGTCACTAAACACATTCCTAAAATTGTAGCCATTTTTTGAGTGTTTATTTTTGGAAACTAATCCGCATATATATCACCATAGCTCTTGATTTTCTTGACTGCATATCTCTTAAATGTCAACATATACACGTGTGATTTAGTTTACAAAGATTTTTCAATGCCGAGAACCTCGATCAGAGAAAAAAAGGCGTAAGGTTCACAATGGTGTAAAACTAAAATGGGATATACTGCGCTAGGATTCGAGTTACAGGAACAAGGGCCAAACCAACCACCCAAGAATGGAATCGTCGAGCAAAAACACTTGACAACCTCCTGGAAGCAGCTTTTCTTGCCACCAGACCTTTCTCCATCAATTAGGAATCTGATGCCATCAGTAAACACATTCCTTAAATTGTAGCCATTTTTTGAGTCTTTATTTTTTGGTGTCTATTCCGCTTATATATAACCATTTCTCTTGATTTTCTTTACTGTATATCTCTTTAAATGTCAACGTATACACGTGTGATTTAGTTTACGAAGATTTTTCAATGCCGAGAACCTCGATCAGAGAGTAAAAAAAGTCGTTAGGTTCATAATGGTGTAAAACTAAAATGGGATATACCGGGCTAGGATTCGAGTTACAGGAACACGGGCGAAACCAACCACCCAAGAATGGAATCGTTAAGCGAAAACACTTGACAACCTACTGGAAGCAGCTTTTCTTGCCACCAAACCTTTCTCCATCAATTAGGAATCTGATGCCGTCACTACACACATTCCTAAAACTGTAGCCATTTTTAATTGTTTATTTTTTGGTATCTAATCCGCATATACATCACCATTGCTCTTGATTTTATTGACTCCATATCTCTTAAATGTCAACATATACGGTGTGATTTAGTTTACGAAGATTTTTCAATGCCGAGAACCTCGATCAGAGAGTAAAAAAGGTGTAAGGTTTACAATGGTGTAAAACTAAAATGGGATATATCGGGCTAGGATTCGAGTTAAAGGAACAAGGGCCTAACCAACCACCCAAGAATGGAATTGTCGAGCGAAAACACTGGACAACCGCCTGGAAGCAGCATTTCTTGCCACCAGACCTTTCTACATCTATTAGGAATCTGATGCCGTCACTAAACACATTCCTTAAATTGTAGCCATTTTTTTAGTGTTTATTGTTTGGTGTCTAATCCGCATATATATCACCATTGCTCTTGATATTCTGTCTGTATCTCTCTCAAATGTCAACATATACACGTGCGATTTAGTTTACGAAGATTTTTCAATGCCGAGAACCTCGATCAAAGAGTACAAAAGGCGTGAGGTTCACAATGGTGTAAAACTAAAATGGGCAATCCAACCACCCAAGAATGGAATCGTCGAGCGAAGACACTTGACAACCTCCTGGAAGCAACTTTTCTTGCCACCAGACCTTTCTCTATCAATTAGGAATTTGATGCCGTCACTAAACACATTCCTTAAATTGAAGCCATTTTTTTAGTGTTTATTTTTTGGTGTCTAATCAGCATATATATCTCCATTGCTCTTAATTTTCTTGACTATATATCAATTAAATGTCACATATACATGTGTGATCTAGTTTATGAAGATTTTTCAATGCCAAGAACCTCGATCAGAGAGTAAAAAAGGCGTAAGGTTCACAATGGTGTAAAACAAAAATGGAATATACCGGGCAAGGATTCGAGTTACAGGAACAAGGGCCAAACCAACCACCTAAGAATGGAATCATCGAGCGAAAACACTAGGCAACCTCCTGGAAGTAGCTTTTCTTGCCACCAGACCTTTCTCCATCAATTAGGAATCTGATGTCGTCACTAAACACATTCCTTAAATTGTAGCCATTTTTTATTTGTTTATTTTTAGTGTCTAATCCGCATATATATCACCACCATTACTCTTGATTTTTCTTGACTGTATATCTCTTAAATGTCAACATATACACGTGTGATTTAGTTTTCGAAGAATTTTCAATTCCGAGAACCTCGATCAGAGAGAAAAAAAGGCGTAAGGTTCACAATGGTTTAAAACTAAAATGGGATATACCGGGCTAGGATTCGAGTTACATGAATAAGGGCCAATCCAACCACCCAAGAATGGAATCGTCGAGCGAAAAATACTTGACAACCTCCTGGAAGCAACTTTTCTTGTCTCCAGACCTTTCTCTATCAACTAGGAATTTGATGCCGTCACTAAACACATTCCTTAAATTGTAGCCATTTTTTAGTGTTTATTTTTTGGTGTCTAATCCGCATGTATATCACCATTGCTCTTGATTTTCTTGACTATATATCTATTAAATGTCACATATACATGTGTGATCTAGTTTATGAAGATTTTTCAATGGCGAGAACCTCGATCAGAGAGTAAAAAAGGCGTAAGGTTCACAATGGTGTAAACTAAAGTGGGATATACCGGGCAAGGATTCGAGTTACAGGACCAAGGGCCAAACCAACCACCCAAGAATGGAATCATCGAGCGAAAACACTTGGCAACCTCCTGGAAGCAGCTTTTCTTGCCACCAGACATTTCTCTATCAATTAGGAATCTGATGCCGTCACTAAACACATTCCTTAAATTGTAGCCATTTTTTGATTTTTTTATTTTTGGTGTCTAATCCGCATATATATCACCATTACTCTTGATTTTTCTTGACTGTATATCTCTTAAATGTCAACATATACACGTGTGATTTAATTTACGAAGAATTTTCAACACCGAGAACCTCGATCAGAGAGTAAAAAAGGCGTAAGGTTCACAATGGTTTAAAACTAAAATGGGATATACCGGGATAGGATTCGAGTTACAGGAATATGGGCCAAATCAACCACCCAAAAATGGAATCGTTGAGCGAAAACACCTGACAACCTCGTGGAAGCAGCTTTTCTTGCCACCAGACCTTTCTCCATCAATTAGGAATCTGATGCCCACAGTAAACACAATCCTTAAATTGTAGCCATTTTTTGAGTGTTTATTTTTTGGTGTCTAATCCGCATATATATCACCATTGCTCTTGATTTTATTGACAGTATATCTCTTAAATGTCAACATATACACGTGTGATTTAGTTTACGAAGACTTTTCAGTGCCGAGAAACTCGATCAGAGAGTAAAAAAGGCGTAAGGTTCACGATGGTGTAAAACTAAAATGGGATATACCGGGCTAGGATTCGAGTTACAGGAACAAGGGCCAATCCAACCACCCAAGAATGGAATCGTCGAGCGAAAACACTTGACAATCTCCTGGAAGCAACTTTTCTTGCCACCAAACCTTTCTCTATCAATTAGGAATCTGATGCCGTCACTAAACACATTCCTTAAATTGTAGCCATTTTTTGAGTGTTTATTTTTTGGTGTCTAATCCGCATATATATCACCATTGCTTGTGATTTTCTTGACTGTATATCTCTTAAATGTCAACATATACACGTGTGATTTAGTTTATGAAGATTTTTCAATGCTGAGAACCTCGATCGGAGAGTAAAAAAGGCGGAAGGTTCAAAATGGGGTAAAACTAAAATGGGATATACATGGCTAGGGTTCGAGTTACAGGAATAAGGGCCAATCCAACCACCAAAGAATGGAATCGTCGAGCGAAAACACTTGACAACCTCATGGAAGCAACTTTTCTTGCCACCAGACCTTTTTCTATCAATTACGAATCTGATGCCGTCACTAAACACATTCCTTAAATTGTAGCCATTTTTTTAGTGTTTATTTTTTGGTGTCTAATCCGCATATATATCACCATTGCTCTTGATTTTCTTGACTATATATCTATTAAATGACACATATACACGAGTGATTTAGTTTACGAAGATTTTTCAATGCCGAGAATCTCGATTAGAGAGTAAAAAAGGCGTAAGGTTCACAATGGTGTAAAACTAAAATGGGATATACCGGACTAGGATTCGAGTTACAAGAACAAGGGCCAAACCAACCACCCAAGAATGGAATCGTCAAGCAAAAACACATGACAATCTCCTGGAAGCATCTTTTCTTGCCACCAAACCTTTCTCTATCAATTAGGAATCTGAAGCCGTCCCTAAACACATTTCTAAAATTGTAGCCATTTTTTTAGTGTTTATTTTTTGGTGTCTAATCCGCATCTATATGTCACCATTGCTCTTGATATTCTGACTGTATCTCTCTCAAATGTCAAGATATAAACGTGTGATTTAGTTTACAAAGATTTTTCAATGCCGAGAACCTCGAACAGAGAGTAAAAAAGGCGTAAGGTTCACAATGGTGTAAAACTAAAATGTGAAATACCGGGCTAGGATTTGAGTTACAGGAACAAGGGCCAAACCAACCACCCAAGAATGGAATCGTCGAGTGAAAACACTTGACAACCTCCGGGAAGCAGCTTTTCTTGCCACCAGACCTTTCTCCATCAATTAGGAATCTGATGCCGTCAATAAACACATTCCTTAAATTGTACCCATTTTTTGAGTGTTTATTTTTTGGTGTCTAATCCGCATATATATCACCATTGCTCTTGATTTTATTGACATTATATCTCTTAAATGTCTACATATACACGCGTGATTTAGTTTATGAAGACATTTCAGTGCCGAGAACCTCGATCAGAGAGTAAAAAAGGCGTAAGGTTCATGATGGTGTAAAACTAAAATGGGATATACCGGGCTAGGATTCGATTTACATGAACAAGGGCCAATCCAACCACCCAAGAATGGAATCGTCGAGCGAAAACACTTGACAATCTCCTGTAAGCAGATTTTCTTGCCACCAGACATTTCTCTATCAATTAGGAATCTGATGCCGTCACTAAACGTATTCCTTAAATTGTGGCCATTTTTTGAGTGTTTATTTTTTGGTGTCTAATCCGCATATATATCACCATTTCTCTTGATTTTCTTGACTGTATATCTCTTAAATGTCAACATATACACGTGTGATTTTGTTTAAGAAGATTTTTCAATGCCGAGAACCTCGATCAGAGAGTAAAAAGGCTTAAGGTTCACAATGGTGTAAAACTAAAATGGAATATACCGGTCTAGGATTCGAGTTACAGGAACAAGGGCCAAACCAACCACCCAAGAATGGAATCGTTGAGCGAAAACACTTGACAACCTCCTGGAAGCAGCTTTTCTTGCCACTTGACCTCTCTCCATCAATTAGGAATCTGATGCCGTCACTAAACACATTCTTTAAATTGTAGCCATTTTTTATTGTTTTATTTTTTGGTGTCTAATCCGCATATATATCACCATTGCTCTAGATTTTCTTGACTGTATATCACTTAAATGTCAACATATACACGTGTGATTTAGTTTAGGAAGATTTTTCAATGCCGAGAAACTCGATCAGAGAGTAAAAAAGACGTAAGGTTCACAATGATGTAAAACTAAAATGGGAGATACCGGGCTAGGATTCGAGTTACAGGAACAAGGGCCAAATCAACCACCCAAGAATGGAATCGTCAAGCGAAAACACCTGACAACCTCGTGGAAGCAGCTTTTCTTACCACCAGACCTTACTCCATCAATTAGGAATCTGATGTCGTCACTAAACACAATCCTTGAATATTACAGCTATTTTTTTATTGTTTATTTTTTGGTTTCTAATACGCATATATATCACCATTGCTCTTGATTTTCTTGGCTGTATATCTCTAAAATATCAACATATACACGTCTGATTTAGTTTACGAAGATTTTTCATTGCCGAGAACCTCGATCAGAGAGTAAAAAAGGCGTAAGGTTCACAATGGTGTAAAATTAAAATGGAATATACCGGGCTAGGATTCATGTTACGGGAACAAAGGCCAAACCAACAACCAAAGAATGGAATCGTCGAGCGGAAACACTTGATAACCTCCTGGAAGCAGCTTTTCTTGCCACCAGACCTTTCTACATCAATTAGGAATCTGATGCCATCACTAAACACATTCCTTAAATTTTAGCCATTTTTTGATTGTTTATTTTTTGGTGTCTAATCCGCATATATATCACCATTGCTCTTGATTTTCTTGACTGTATATCTCTTAAATGTCAACATATACACGTGTGATTTAGTTTACGATGATTTTTCAGCGCCGAGAAACTCGATCAGAGATTAAAAAAGCGTAAGGTTTACAATGGTGTAGAACTAAAATGGGATATACATGGCTAGGATTCGAGTTACATGAACAAGGGCCAAACCAACCACCCAAGAATGGAATCATCGAGCGAAAACACTTGACAACCTCCTGGAAGCAGCTTTTCTTGCCAACAGACCTTTCTCCATCAAATAGGAATCTAATGCCGACACTAAAGACATTCCTTAAATTGTGGCCATTTTTTAAGTGTTTATTTTTTGGTGTCTAATCCGCATATATATCACTATTTCTCTTGATTTTCTTGATTATATATCTCTTAAATGTCAACATATACACGTGTGATTTAGTTTAAGAATATTTTTCAATGCCGAGAACGTCGATCAGAGAGTAAAAAGGCTTAAGGTTCACAATGGTGTAAAACTAAAATGGAATATACCGGTCTAGGATTGAGTTACAGGAACAAGGGCCAAACCAACCACCCAAGAATGGAATCGTTGAGCGAAAACACTTGACAACCTCCTGGAAGCAGCTTTTCTTGCCACTAGACCTCTCTCCATCAATTATGAATGTGATGCTGTCACTAAACACATTCTTTAAATTGTAGCCATTTTTTTATTGTTTTATTTTTTGGTGTCTAATCCGCATATATATCACCATTGCTCTAGATTTTCTTGACTGTATATCTCTTAAATGTCAACATATACACGTGTGATTTAGTTTACGAAGATTTTTCAATGCCGAGAAACTCGATCAGAGAGTAAAAAAGACGTAAGGTTCACAATGATGTAAAACTAAAATGGGAGATACCGGGCTAGGATTCGAGTTACAGGAACAAGGGCCAAATCAACCACCCAAGAATGGAATCGTCAAGCGAAAACACCTGACAACCTCGTGGAAGCAGCTTTTCTTACCACCAGACCTTACTCCATCAATTAGGAATCTGATGTCGTCACTAAACACAATCCTTGAATATTACAGCTATTTTTTTATTGTTTATTTTTTGGTTTCTAATACGCATATATATCACCATTGCTCTTGATTTTCTTGGCTGTATATCTCTAAAATATCAACATATACACGTCTGATTTAGTTTACGAAGATTTTTCATTGCCGAGAACCTCGATCAGAGAGTAAAAAAGGCGTAAGGTTCACAATGGTGTAAAATTAAAATGGAATATACCGGGCTAGGATTCGAGTTACAGGAACAAGGGACAAACCAACCACCCAAAAATGGAATCGTCGAGCGAAAACACTTGACAACCTACAGGAAGCAGCTTTTCTTGCCACCAGACCTTTCTCTATCAATTAGGAATCTGATGTCGTCACTAAACACATTCCTTAAATTGTAGCCATTTTTTGAGTGTTTATTTTTGGTGTCTAATCCGCATATATATCACCATTGCTCTTGATTTTCTTGACTGTATATCTCTTAAATGTGAACATATACACGTGTGATTTAGTTTACGAAGATTTTTCAATGCCGAGAACCTCGATCAGAGAGTAAAAAAGGCGTAAGGTTCACCATGGTGTAAAATTAAAATGGGATATTCCGGGCTAGGATTCGAGTTACAGGAACAAGGGCCAAACAACCACCCAAGAATGGAATCGTCGAGCGAAAACACTTGACAACCTCCTGGAAGCAGCTTTTCTTGCCAACAGACTTTTCTCCATCAAATAGGAATCTAATGCCGTCACTAAAACATTACTTAAATTGTAGCGATTTTTTGAGCGTTTATTTTTTGGTGTCTAATCTGCATAAATATGTCACCATTGCTCTTGATATTCTGACTGTATCTCTCTCAAATGTCAACATATACACGTGTAATTTGGTTTACGAAGATTTTTCAATGCCGAGAACCTCGAACAGAGAGAGAAATAGGCATAAGGTTCACAATGGTGTAAAACTAAAATGGGAGATACAGGGCTAGGATTCGAGTTACAGGAACAAGGGCCAATCTAACCATCCAAAAATGGAATCGTCGAGCGAAAACACTTGACAATCTCCTGGAAGCGACTTTTATTGCCACCAGACCTTTCTCTATCAATTAGGAATCTGATGCCGTCACTAAACACATTCCTTAAATTGTAGCCATTTTTTAAGTGTTTATTTTTTGGTGTCTAATCTGCATATATATCACAATTGCTTTTGATTTTCTTGACTGTATATCTCTTAAATGTCAACATATAAACGTGTGATTTAGTTTATGAAGATTTTTCAATGCTGAGAACCTCAATCAGAGAGTAAAAAAGGCGTAAGGTTCAAGATGGGGTAAAACTAAAATGTGATATACCGGGCTAGGATTCGAGTTACAGGAATAAGGGTCAATCCAACCACCCAAGAATGGAATCGTCCAGCGAAAACACTTGACAACCTCCTGGAAGCAACTTTTCTTGCCACCAGACCTTTCTCTATCAATTAGGAATCTGATGCCGTCACTAAACACATTCCTTAAATTGTAGCCATTTTTTAGTGTTTATTTTTTGGTGTCTAATCCGCATATATATCACCATTGCTCTTGATTTTCTTGACTATATATCTATTAAATGTCACATAACATGTGTGATCTAGTTTATGAAGATTTTTCAATGACGAGAACCTCGATCAGAGAGTAAAAAAGGCGTAAGGTTCACAATGGTGTAAAACTAAAATGGGATATACCGGGCTAGGATTCGAATTACAGGAACAAGGGCCAAACCAACCACCCAAGAAAGGAATCGTCGAGCGAAAACACTAGACAACCTCCTAGAAGTAGCTTTTCTTGCCACCAGACCTTTCTCCATCAATTAGGAATCTGATGCCGTCACTAAACACATTCCTTAAATTTTAGCCATTTTTGAGTGTTTATTTATTGGTGTCTAATCCGCATATATATCACCATTGCTCTTGATTTTCTTGGCTATATTTCTCTTAAAAGTCAACATATACACATGTGATTTAGTTTACGAAGATTTTTCAATGCCGAGAACCTCGATCAGAGAGTAAAAAGGCTTAAGGTTCAAAATGGTGTAAAACTAAAATGGAATATACCGGGCTAGGATACGAGTTACTGGAACAAGGGCCAAACCAACCACCCAAGAATGGAATCATCGAGCGAAAACACTTGGCAACCTCCTGGAAGCAGCTTTTCTTGCCACCAGACCTTTCTCCATCAATTAGGAATCTGATGTCGTCACTAAACACATTCCTTAAATTGTAGCCATTTTTTGATTGTTTATTTTTTGGTGTCTAATCCGCATATATATCACCATTGCTCTTGATTTTTCTTGACTGTATATCTCTTAAATGTCAACATATACACGTGTGATTTAGTTTACGAAGATTTTACAATGCCGAGAACCTCGATCAGAGAGTAAAAAAGGCGTAAGGTTCACAATGGTTTAAAACTAAAATGGGATATTCCGGGCTAGGATTCGAGTTACAGGAACAAGGGCCAAATCAACCACCCAAAAATGGAATCGTCGAGCGAAAACACCTGACAACCTCCTGGAAGCAGCTTTTCTTGCCACCAGACCTTTCTCCATCAATTAGGAATCTGATGCCGTCACTAAACACAATCCTTAAATTGTAGATATTTTTTGAGTGTTTATTTTTTGATGTCTAATTCGCATATATATCACCATTGCTCTAGATTTTCTTGACTATATATCTCTTAAATGTCAACATATACACCTGTGATTTAGTTTACGAACATTTTTCAATGCCGAGAAACTAGATCAGAGAGTAAAAAGGCTTAAGGTTCACAATGGTGTAAAACTAAAATGGAATACACCGGGCTAGGATTCGAGTTACGGGAACAAGGGCCAAACCAACCACCCAAGAATGGAATCGTCGAGCGGAAACACTTGACAACCTCATAGAAGCAGCTTTTCTTGCCACCAGACCTTTCTACATCAATTAGGAATCTGATGCCGTCACTAAACACATTCCTTAAATTTTAGCCATTTTTTGATT
>JARYGA010013819.1:0-33960 GCA_030545235.1 Helianthus tuberosus
TTTCTTTCATTGGTAGGAAATGAGCTGACTTGGTTAGCCTGTCTACAATCACCCAGATTGTATCATTACCTTTTCTTGTTTTTGGTAATTTAGTAACAAAATCCATTGTTATTAATTCTCATTTCCATACAGGCATTTCCAATTGTTGCAATAAACCTGAGGGTTTCTGATGTTCAGCTTTGACTTGTGAACAAGTTAAACACTTTGCAACATATGCTGCTATATCCTTTTTCATTCCTATCCACCAAAAATTCTTTCTTAAGTCTTGATACATCTTATCACTTCCAGGATGCATCGTATACTTAGACTTATGGGCTTCTTCTAATATACGGTGACGTAGATTTCCTAATTTAGGTATCCACACTCTTTTCTTATGGAATCTCCAAATTCCATCTGTTCCTTGTTCTAATTCCTTAATCATTCCTTTTAATTTTTCAGTATCATCCTTGATTACTGAGTCTTGTGCTTTTCTAATCTGATCATTTAAATCTATTTGTAGATTTAACTTAAGAGAACGTACTCTTTTTGGCTTTTCATGGTACTTTCGACTTAAAGCATCAACAACTACATTTGTCTTTCCTGCATGATACTGGATATCACAATCATAATCACTAAGCATTTCCATCCAGCGTCTTTGTCTCATGTTTAATTCCTTTTCCCCAAAAACATATCTTAAACTGTTATGGTCGGTGAATATGGTAAACTTACTACCGTATAGGTAATGTCTCCAAATTTTAAGAGCAAAAATTATAGCTCCTAACTCTAGATCATGGGTTGAATAATTCTCTTCATGATTCTTAAGTTGTCTAGAGGCATAAGCTATAACCTTTTGACGTTGCATTAACACACATCCATAACCTAACTTAGAAGTGTCACAATAGATTACAAAATCTTCAGTTCCTTCTGGTAACGCTAGTATGGGTGCATTAGTTAATCTTTGCTTAAGAATTCTAAATGCTTCTTCTTGTTTTGGTCCCCATCCAAACTTAATAGATTTACTGGTTAATTTAGTTAAAGGAATGGCTATTCTAGAAAAATCTCGAATGAATCTTCTATAATAACCGGCCAATCCTAAGAAACTTATAACCTAAGTTGGTGACTCAGGGGTTTTCCATTTGGTTATCGCTTTGATTTTGGTGGGATCTACATGAATTCCTTCATGATTGACTAGGTGTCCAGGAAATTGTACCTGTTCTAACCAAAACTCGTACTTTGAAAACTTAGCATAAAGCTTTTCTTTTCTCAATAAACTTAGAAGTGCGTGCAGATGGGCTGTATGTTCCTCTTTGTTATTAGAATAAATAAGAATATCATCTATAAAGACAATTATGAATTTATCCAAATATGGCTTACATATTCGGTTCATCATGTCCATGAATGCAGCTGGGGCATTAGTTAAACCAAATGGCATGACAATAAATTCATAATGGCCATACCTTGTTCTGAAAGCGGTCTTTGGAATGTCCTCTTCCTGTACCTTTAATTGATGATATCCTGACCTTAAATCGATTTTAGAGAAAAATCGTGCTCCTTGCAATTGATCAAACAAATCATCTATTCTTGGTAATGGATACCGATTCTTAATCGTGACTTTGTTCAATTCATGGTAGTCAATGCACATACGCATTGATCAGTCTTTCTTTTTAACGAATGAAATCGGTGCTCCCCAGGGTGATGAATTTGGCTGAATGAATCCTTTCTCTAACAATTCATTCAACTGTTTCTTCAATTCCTGCATTTCTGTGGGTGCCAATCGGTAAGGTGCTTTGGCAATTGGTGCGGTTCCTGGTATCAAATGAATTCTGAATTCAACTTCTCTATCTGGAGGTTGTCCTGGTAGCTCTTCTGGAAATACATCTGAAAACTGGGATACTACGGGAATATCCTTTAATTCTTTTCCTTTAGTGTTAGTGATTATAGAAATCAAATACACTAATGATCCTTTCCTTATATAACTTGCAGTTTTCATTACAGATATGAATTTTGTGGATTTAGAGAAATTAATTCCTTTAATTGTGATCTTTTCACCCCTTGGTGAATTTACTTGAATTGACTTTTGATCACATAAAATACTGGCTTTATTGGCTATTAACCAATCCATTCCTAACACAACATCAAATCCTGCCAGATTCATTGGGTAAAGATTTGCAATAAATTTTTGATTAACAATTTCTATTCTTGCTTCCCGCAAGATTTCAGAAATCTTAATGGTTTCTCCATTTGCTGTCTCTACTAGACATTCTTGTGGGGGTTTAGTTAATGATTGATTAAGAAGTTTGCAAAATGAAGTATTAATAAAACTTTGGTTCGCACCAAAGTCAAATAATACTTTAGCAAAAACATCATTAACTAAAAACGTACCAGTGATCACATCCGGGATCATCTTTGCTTCTTCTGTAGTTAGAACAAATGATCTAGCATTTTTAGTATTCTTGGGGTTTGTAGCTGGAGCTAACTTTGGACAATTAGGCTTGATATGACCTTGTTCTCCGTAGTTGTAGCATATTCGGTTGCTGGGCTTTTTCCTGCAGTCTTCCTCCTTGTGTTCAGATATTTTGCAAAAGTTACAGTATATGGAGCATCTTCCTGAATGCTTCCTTTTGCAATACTTACAGTAGGGTGCAGAGGTAGAACCTACATTTCTCCCACGGTTAGAATTTCCAGAACGAAATTCTTGAGTAAGTTTCTGGGTTAGGTTCCTCCTTTGATCCTCTTCTCGCGTACGGACTAATTCATCTGTCAAGGTGTTGGCTAGTTCTACAGCTTCTTCTATGGTTTGAGGTCTAGCTGCCTTGACTACATGTCTAATCTCCCCAATTAATCCCCAGATGTAACGGGAGATTAAAACTGGTTCAGGTGAAGCAAGAGTTGGTACTATTTAGGCATATTCAAAGAATAATGTGGTATAACCCTTACTATCTACCCCAATCGTCCCAAGGTTTAGGAATTTGTTTGCTATCTGTTCTTTTTCATTAGGAGGGCAGAATTTCCTTTCTACCATGTTTTTAAATTCTTCCCATCCCATATTGTAAGTTCTATCACTTCCCCTTGACTGGAGGATAGTGTTCCACCATTCTAGTGCTAAATTCTTAAACAGATTTGAAGCAAACATTATCTTATCCTCTCCCGCACATTTACTTATTCTTAAGACTGCCTCAGTCTTTTCTATCCAGCATAGAGATGCAAAAGCCCCTTCATTGCCCGAGAATTCCATTGGTTTACAAGACCAGAATTCTTTATAAGAACAACCGTAAGACACAGTTCTCCTTCTTTTGGGAATGGGCACTTGAAGTACGGGTCCATTGTTTATGCTATTTTCAGGTTCAGAGGGTCGCTTACTATCATGTTTACTTTTATTTTCAGCTTCTCTAACTGTTTTAATAATATATGGCATTGCATCTATTATCCCTTATGCCACTATATGCTGCATGGCACTGTTATCCAATTGGTTTCCGTTATTGTTGTTGTTCAGGTTCTCATTAACCAAGTTAATGTTACTCTGGTTATCGTTATTCTGGTTTCCCTGGTTTACTTCGTCGTCCATCTGGATTTTAAACATTTACCAATTATTAATATCACAAAATAATTAATAATTTGAGTAACAACCACACAACACACATATTAACCAAAAACGTCGAGCATTGCGACTTTACTCTTTTTATAATAGTATGCGTCAAATACACACTAATACTAGAAATTTAAAAATTTCAATACAATACTACTATGCATCGCTAACCACAAAGTGGTCTATACTACAACATTTATTATTACACATATATTATTATTATTACCAACTCCACCATCACATTACTGGTCTGGGTTTATCCAGTAATCCATGTTGCGCTCGTCGTACTTCCAGATGAGTCGCTCTCCTACCTGCGTCATCCTTTCACTACTCTCTAAGATTTCTACTCCAAAAGTTCGGAGCACATGCACATTATCTGCACTCATTGGGGGTGAAGATGCTGGTACTGGCTCCGGGTAATGGGGTATGGGATTCTCCTGAAGGTAAGGATTCTCTAATATCTCCCTAATGTATTCATCGTTGTCATAGTAGGGATCTAGAGGGTCCAATCCTGGATAGGCGGCTAAGTTTGGCATGGGTTCGTCGTTTAAGTGGTAGCGCGGCACATAATCCCTATGATCATCGAACCATGGATCATAGTCCGGGTCTAAGGGATTTGGGGCTGGTATCCTTGGTATTTCCTCAGGGTTGAAATCATGAATTTCTACTTGATTTTCAGGGTTTTCTTCTATCTCCATCGGCTGAGTAGGGAATAAAGGTAAGGGTTGTGGGGCTACTAGTTGTTCCAGATTTGGGTCAGCAGCAGTTGTTGCTAGGATATGGAAATTAGCTAGGCTTCTATTAAGCATATCCTGTGTATGGGCATCTGACTCTCGCTTAGCAGCTGCTAGGACTCTCTGCTATTGCAACTTTCGCATTCTTTCCTACGCTCAAATGCTCCTTTACTGAACCATCCTCTCTTTTTCTGAGGGAATGGCTCTTCAGACTGAGCCTTAAAGATAAACATCCCTTCTTCATTATCAGCAGCATACCCAGAGAGGGCTGGCTGTGAAGAGGTACCTTCACTCCTAGGTGACTCGGACAATTGACGATACACGTCTGAGAGTCCTTGATCACTCATACTGGAAACTAACAAATAGTCAAATAACACATAACAATAAAATATAAATATGCACGTATTTCCATAATTAATTTCCTAACAATTTTGAATAATATATTGATGTCAGCAGAACACTTCTGTGGCTAAATCAGTGGCTTAGCTCTGATACCACCTTCTGTTGCAACCCCCGCCCCCTATCTATCCCGGGAACGGGCGGCCGCGAGACCAGTTGTGGTGGTATCAATTTTTGTTTATCATTAGTTTATTTGGCAGTGGAAATTTCATCAGGACCGTAGTTAGGAAATATTTATCAGAGTAAAACCACCATATTTAATAAACACATGGGTAAAACCCAAGTTTCTTATTACAACATGTTTATAGGGATAAACCCTATTTTATTGAATTTAAAACATCGTCTTTTAGGTCACTTTTATAGCCACATTTTTTCAAGCCGTCAGTGCTCTCCAGCTGGCTTTCTTCTAATTGGCTTTTACATTTTGTTACATGAAACGCGTTTTAAAAACATTTGTCAGTGGGAAATACTGGTGAGTGAATCCCAGTTTAATCAAGAAACATCTTATCTTTAATAGTATTGAGAGC
This sequence comes from Helianthus tuberosus, assembly GCA_030545235.1. Classification (NCBI taxonomy): domain Eukaryota; kingdom Viridiplantae; phylum Streptophyta; class Magnoliopsida; order Asterales; family Asteraceae; genus Helianthus; species Helianthus tuberosus. The sequence goes on from JARYGA010013819.1 coordinate 5,226, forward strand.
AATTATATTGTTTATTTCTACACAATTACTCATTCAGTATTGTCAATCCTGACTGGTGGGTCATATTACACATTGGCTAACTCATTGTCCAATTTTAACGTGTTCCACATTTTGTATACAAAACCCCAACATACCGGCAGTAATTGAAGAACTACAAAGACTCAATCACTGCTTAATAGCATTGTAAAACATTTAAGGTTTAGTAAAAACAATTTACAAAAAGGAGATTACTCACATTGCTGACTTAGGTTTTCTATAAGGGTTTCCTGGCGATAATCTATAATTTACACAATGTACACGCATTAGTAAAATAACCCATTTATTTACATTAGTAATACCCTCCCCGAGACGACATTCCAACGACTACGTCGGGCAGAACCCTAACAACTGTTACGGAACCCTAGATCGATCGGGCAGTGTATCTAACACGTAATCAGGGTTATAATACTTACATTGGGGCAGAACTTCATTAATTAGGGGGATATAATACCCGTATATTATGCCTACTACTTCAGAATTCGTTTAGAAAGAAAAGAAATGAGTGAGTAGACTTAATATCCGATGCATGCTATTTATAGGGCAGAAAAACGGGTTTCTCGTGGCCCACGTAAAGTTAGGCCAAGGCCTACGCGGCCCGCGTCGTAGGGGGGTTAAGCCGTAGGTGATCCGGGTCATGACTAGGTTCAACACGCGTTATGACACGTGTCGACACAGGGGTTCGCCTGACCTTTAAGTTGTCGCGGCCCGCGTAGGATTAAGGGGTGGCTTACGCGGCCCGCCTAAACCCCATTTTTCTTGTTTTTTTATTTATTTTTAATGATATTTCATATTTTGGGCTCGGTTTTCGCATACGGGGTGTATTTAGAGACATATAGGGGTATTTTAAAATATATTAGGGTGTCAGGAAAATATTCGAGAGGGTTGTTATAGTCCAGTCGATACGCTACCTTGCCAATCCTTTCGAGAATCTTGAAGGACCTACATAGCGAGGAGCGGGTTTTCCTTTCTTACCAAAACGAACTACACCCTTCCAAGGGGATACCTTGAGAAGTACAAAGTCACCAACGTTGAATTCTAAAGGCTTGCGTCGTTTGTCGGCCTAACTCTTTTGTCGGCTTCTGGCTTTAAGCAGCTTGTCACGAATCTGTAAAATCTTGTCCGTCGTCTCTTGTATAAGCTCGAGACAGGTGATTTGAGCTTCTTCGATCTTGTGCCAACAAATAGGCGAACGGCACTTACGACCCTACAATGCGTCGAATGGTGTTATTTGAATACTCGCGTAGTAACTGTTATTGTACGAGACTTCGATCAAACGCAAGTGCATATTCCACTTGCCACCAAATCGATTACGCATGAATGAAGCATATCCTCTATAGTTTGGATAGTGCGCTCGGTTTGACCATTGGACTGAGGATGGAAAACGGTACTAAGATTAAGATGAGTACCAAGAGCGGATTGAAACGTTTGCCAAAGACGAGCGGTAAAATGACCATCACAGTCCGAGTTGATGTCAATTGGGATACCATGACGACAAATGATTTCATCCATGTAGATATGAGCCAATTTCTCGACTTTGTATTCTTCACGAATGGGGAGGAAGTGAGCGGATTTGGTTATTCAGTCAATGATTACTCAAATACTGTCATGACCAGAAGAAGTACGAGGAAGTTTGGTAATAAAATCCATAGCGATACTCTCTCATTTCCAGACAGGAACTTCTGGTTGTTCAAGTAGGCCGGAGGGACATTGATGTTCGGCTTTCACCTTTGAGCAAGTGAGACACTTCGAAATGAAGGTGGCAATATCCTTCTTCATGCCAGGCCACCAATAAGACATAAGTAGATCGTGCTACATCTTGTCAGCACCAGGATGAATAGAGTATCGAGTTTTGTGTGCTTCTTTCATTAGAAGTTCTCAAAGGTCATCACAATTTGGAACCCAAACGCGATTGAGGTAGTAAAGAATACCATCGGATTTGGTTACGAGTTGATCTTCAGCACCACACTTCATCTTGTTATAAAGGTTACCCTTGTTAACAGACGAGTATTGAGCTTCTCGAATGCGGTTTCGAAGATCATCCATGAGTTGGAAACAGCGAACACTCTTGACATGAGTTTTACGACTAAGAGTGTCGGCCACAACATTCGCTTTACCTGGATGGTAGCGAATCTCACAGTCATAGTCGTTTAACAACTCCATCCAGCGACGTTGACGCATGTTGAGTTCCCTTTGATTGAAGATGTGTTGAAGGCTCTTATGTTCTGTTAAGACCACACACTTAGTACCATAAGGGTAGTGTCGCCATATCTTTAATGCAAAAACAACTGCACCAAGTTCAAGGTCGTGAGTAGTGTAGTTTTTCTCATGAATTTTGAGTTGTATCGACACGTAAGAGATAACCTTGTCTCGTTGCATAAGGACGCAACCAAGACCTTGGTTCGAGGAATCGAAATACACGACAAAATTGTCAAAGAAGTAAGAGGTACGACGATTTTCGATAATAGGAGAATAGGAGCATTGCAAAGCATGTCCTTGAGAGTTTGAAAAGACTCCTCTTGCTTGAGACCCCAAACAAAAGGTTTATCTTTTTTAGTCAAAGAAGTAAGAGGTACGACGATTTTCGATAAGTTGGAAATGAATCGACGATAATAACCTGCCAATCCAAGAAACGAAGGAATTTCAGACGGATCTTAGGAGCGATCCAATTCTTCACAGCTTTGATTTTCGCTGGATCGATATGAATACCTTGTTTGTTGACGACATGATCAAGGAATTGAACCTCTTTTAGCCAAAATTCGCACTTGGAGAATTTGGCATAAAGATGTTCAGTACGCAAGAGTTTGAGGATAAGCCGCAAGTGTCGCTCGTGTTCTTCTTGTGTCTTGGAATAGATTAGAATATCATCGATGAAGATGATCACGAAACCGTCTAAGTAATGCTTGCACACTCGATTCATCAAATCCATGAAGACCGCAGGTGCATTGGTTAAACCAAAAGTGTTGGCTCATGTAATCCTTCCTTGAAGAACATATGATATAAAGCCAAAACTGATTCTTAACAAATGATCACCAATAAGAGTGTTTGAATATTAATTCCCTCCAATGGCAGTGGCACTCAACAACTGATGATCTCTAAAGACTGTTGTGTATAAAGACTATTAAAGCAAAGCTCTGTTGGTTGCAAAGACTGTTGAAGACCAATCATGTCACACCCCAAAAAATACCACAAGCGGAAACCCCCGCGAGGCGTGTGTGATATATATTTAAGTATATTTTAAGCCATTTTTAACACTTTAGTCAAGTTTTTAAATTTATAAAACACGATCTTTACTAACACTAAACACACATATGGGCAAGTGCACCCATCGTGAGCATAGTATAGTGTTGGTAAGATACCGAGGTCGCCCAATGACACAAGAGCTTTTAGTACCCGTTTATCCTCAACGGCTAATCAAATCAAAAATTTGGAAAATATTTTTAAACGAGAAAATAAAACTAACTAAAAATGCTAAAAATAAAATAAAAACAGATAGACAAGATGAATCACTTGGATCTGACTCGCCTTTAGTGTAACCTTTGATGTTTTCCGCACTTTTGCACTTTTTAAGAGATTATCTTAGTTATAGTAGTAGGCCCCTCTTTTGAAGGTGATGTTATCCTCAACCCAGTAGTTTGAGTCAGCAAGGATACAATCCTAAAGGGTTGGATTATTGGAAGATAATTAATTAAGTTATTAATGCGTAATGTGGTAGGCCCCTCTTTTAAAGGTGACGTTACCCTCGGCTATGTGGTTTGAGTCAGCAGGGATACAATCCCAAGTAGCCGGGTTAATGTATTAATAGTAGTTTACATATGAGGGGATCAAGGAGTTCGGACCCCCGCCATCCAATACTAGTGGGTATTGAAGGAGGTCCTACTAAACTTAACCCAGGTTCTTGCAGGATCTATACACTGAACAAGGCAAGACGCTTACCAAACCATTCCCTTAACCCCCGACCAGGTAGACAACATATCTCCATATAGACCGTGGAGATATGAATGGTGTAAATCTTTTATTTTATATAGACAGTAAAATAACGGCAAGACACCACAGACAAATGATAAGGAAGTTTCACCTTCAACATAAGAAACTAGTTATTAAAGTCATTAATACAAAACCAAATAAAAAGTGTAAAAGGATTAAAAAACAAAAGTATTACACTAAATGCTTGTCTTCACCAAGTGATGTAAGAGACTTAGGAAAACATGGCCTTTGATTGTCAAGAACTCTTACTATCAATCTTGGATCCCGAGACTACAACACACACTCTATGATGGATGATGGATGATGTTGGTGGATGTGGGTGTTGTGATGGTGGTGGAGTGTGGGTGAAGTGGGAGAGAGGTGGTTTGTCAAGGGATGCCTTTGCAGTGAACCAAGCACCCCTATTTATAGCCTGCATAGAAGCCCGGAGACGGCCACGTGCCCGCTGGGCACGGCCCCATGTCCACCCATCTTCTCTTTCTTCAATAAATGCAGTTTGTCTGCATTAGTTGACCACGCCCCCGTGTCCGCTGGGCACGGCCCCGTGTGCATAAGCGTATATGTACTATCAAGATTTTCCTCGATTCTACGAATCTTAGCGTTGACCACGGCAACGTGTCCGCTGGGCACGCCCCCGTGTTGGGAAATAGAAGCTTCTACAACTTTTTATTTTCTGCAGACACTTGGGCATGCCCCCGTGATCAGTGAGCACGGGGCGTGTTCAGCCTTCTGATGTCTTGTTTTTGCTTGGGGAGATGCTGTCGAGGGGTCGGGCATGCCACGTTTATTCCTTTTCTTGTATTATCAGTAGATTTGGCTGCATTTTTGCTTCTTTTGTTCATTTAAGCTCATTTAACCCTGAAAATACAAAAGGAAGACAAAAGTACACTTTTCCAACATTAGTACTAAAAAGGGTTAGTTTTATGCCTCATTTGATTTAATTTATATGTTGCATTTTACACACATCAAATACCCCCACACTTGAATCTTTGCTTGTCCTCAAGCAAAACTCCTTATTTTGTGGCTTACACGCCCAAATGGAATGGGTAGAAGAGAATGTTTGGGCTTGTCTAGAGTGTCGGGATTCCAAGATTTTTATTAGGTTTTATTGTTATGTTATTTACAATCCTATTCGTTATGATTTATTTAGAACATTTCATAAGAGAAATTACTTATTTGGGCATAACATGTCTTTATAAAATTCCATTTATATACAAGTTCACATACCTCACGGGGGATCACTTAACACTCGGCCGAAGATGTATTTTTGTGAAACACTCGAGAGCGGCATGAAACTTACTTCTACCATATGCTTGCCAAGCAATCAATCCTCCTCCTTTTTAACTAAAACCCTTTTGTAAATATCAAGAGGACTTTGGGGAAGGGTTAGGCTTGGGTTAAAGGTGGGTGGTTTTGGGTTAGTGGTTAGTGGAAAAGGGCGAAAAGGCGTATAAAGCGTCGGTTTTCGTAAAACATTTTGTTTGTGACTTTTTATTTTAATGAATCATTTTTCAAACAAAGTTTCTGTTGATGAACTTGTTTGTTTATTGCTAAACTTCATTTTTTTTATAAGGATGTCACAAGAAAACCGAGCTTTGTACTAAAATAAAAGGATTTAAAATGAAAAAGGGTTTTGGTGGGTAAAGGGTGTTTGTTTTGGGTTTAGAAATGAAAAGGTTTAGGCTCAAAGGGGTTAACTAGGGGGATTTTGGGTAGGTGGTAAAAAAAGAAAAATAATGGTGTTGAAAGAAAAATGGTTAGTCCTAATGCTTCCGTCATTTACTTACTTGGGTTTAAGTTGGTAAGGGCCGGGAATGTATCGTAATGGCAAGTTCTAGAGTCGTAAGAAACCAAGCGGCTATTCACACAAGAAACGAAAAATGAACATTTAATTTAAAGATGTGTATTTGTATGCTCAATAAAGGCTCAAAACTCACTTTTTGTGGGAATGGGTTTTTAATGTGATCAAGTATATATAATCAAATTTTAACTAGATTTGTCATGCCGTTTCATAATTTTCTTATGTTGGTTCTTTTTATCACGACGATATTGGTTGTAAATTTATAAAAATATAACCTTTTTAGAACTTGTTATTCCTAATTTAAACCAAGACAAGTAAAAAAAATGAAAAGTTTTTGAAAAAATTTGGGGTGTTTAGCGGTTCCAATAGAGTTTTGTGCAAGGCTTGTAATTTGGACTTGCAACATTCAAGGTTTTAGCATCCCCCCACACTTAAATTACACATTGTCCTCAATGTGTCCCAAAAATAAGTTTTTAGGTTGATTGAATGTGTAAAAAGGTGTCACACCCCGACCACGTAGAACATACAAAACGTGGCGGAAATGTCGGGGAGTGTTGTAACAGAATTAATTGTTTCAAATCCATGGCAATTGAAGTTTCGTTTTATTGATTAAAAGTGTTACAATGTCTTAACAAACAAGAAATACAACATAATTAACTAGTCTTGCATCTTTTATTGTCACTAAAGCCCAAGTCTGCCTATGTGTATCTTGATCATCTTATGCAACAGTTCCTGAAAAACACATGTGAAAATAGGTACGTCAGCATAAAAATGCCTGTGAGATACATAGGTTTTATGAAAATAGGTTTCATGACTTATGTTTGAGAAAATGTTTAGTCATGAACCTTGTTATTTGCTTTGCTTTGTAAATCATTTGAAAATCGATAAGATCAGATGATAAGTATAAATAAATGTAAGGTTAAATGAATAACCAAGTAAAAATATGTTTGCATAAGATAAGATGTTTATAAATCAAAGTCTTGTGAAAAGTATGTTATTTGTATAAAATGTTCTATGTCTCAAACTGAAATGATTCAAATAACGCTATGATATGTAATACCATACAAACACTTATATATAGGAAGTACCAGCGGCGTATCCACCATGCTTGTATCATATTACACACGCATCGTTACTTAATCACTTAATCAAACCAAACCAACCAATGTAAGAAGTCTATGTTTAAATCAATTGTCAAATGTATTGGGTAATATGTCAAAGTGTTCATGTCAAGATGTAAATCATATCAAAATGTCTATGTCAAATATCCATGTCAAATGTCTATGTCAAATATCCATGTCAAACGTCTATGTCAAGATGTCATGTATGGCAAGTGAAATGTCTTAACTAAACCATATGCACAAAAACAAAGTATTGAAGTAAATCTTGGTTTAAATCAAAGTTATGTTTTGTGGGAAATGCATGATCAAATGTCAATCATGTTAAAATGTCTATGCCGAAATGTCTATGTCAAAATGTCATGTAAAACGAGGTACTAAGTAATGCACACAATTGGGCACACCTAGCATGAAATGTCATAAAATCATGTACTATAATGTACTAACGAACATAGCATTATATGATGTTAAAACAGGAAAGCATGAAAGTAACAAGTAGGCACATGTGTTCCACCCCAAAACAGTTTGGAAAACAGTAAAAGAGGGGTCTATGTACTCACTTGAGATTGCTCAGAAGTCCTTGAGTAACAACCAAACAATGCTAGAGATCGCGGATATCAAACGGCACCTAATATAGGTAACTACATTAATAAACCGGACCTAAATCGGAAGATCGGGTAGCATTAGGGTTTGTAAACCAAACGAGTGTAGAGACTCGTGTCATTTGGTTTAACAAAGCCTACATACTAAATGAAACTTAACCTAAGTGTCTACGAACCATTACGACCCGTTTAGGTAGCTTATGCTACTTTAACGCGTCGTTCGCGTGAAACGCGTTCGGACCGCCTAACTAGTCCTATGACAAGTGTTATATGCCTAAACATGTTACATAATCAGTTATGTGACAAAGGTTTAGGTTACATATGCTTAATTAACAATTATACATGAAAAGGGTATTCTGGTAATTTACCTAAGGCATATAAACTACCTATCATACAACTACTTAAACGATGTGACCATAGGGTATAACCTCGGAAGGTTATTCCCTACCTACTATGGTCACCTAATGTGTTTGGTCGGATCCTAATGATCGACCAAACTGGGTCGGGTTCGAGGTATAAGCGATTTATTAGATCGCTTACCCTACGACCCTAGACAACGTGGTAATCAGTAGGCATGGTCCCAAGGGACTATGACCATCGTGATTACAATCACGTTGCGAAGTTCTAGCGAACTTCGCATTGACCATTACTGGTCAACGCTGAAAGTCAAACAAAGTTTGACTTTCTGACTCGAAAAGCAGTAAAATAAGGAAAAGAACGAAAGAATACTTACGAAGGGTCCCCGAATGCTAATCCCGATTCAAGAATCTCAAGTATGAAACAATGGTTTCAACTTAGAGGTTCTCAAATCAGAATTCTAGTGATTTTAGCAATGGGGGGTATGGGGTATTTATAGGAATACCCGAACCGTTAAGATCGTTTCATGGAAAACGTGCCTTAATCCCATCCGTACATGTGTTGCAAAGTTATGGTGTTTAGGTGTTTAAATTCCATCCATACATGTGTTGCAAAGTTATGGTGTTTAGGTGTTTAAATTCCATCCATACATGTGTTGCAAAGTTATGGTGCCAAAATTCCATCCTTATCCGCTGACTAAGCAAGTTAGAATGTGTGGTTGTGAATTAAACAACGGCTAATACATCGAATCTGGTCCCGAAAACGCAAAACTGAGTTTTCTGCATGTTTTCTGTCCAGCATAGGCAGTCGCGTAGCGCGACTGGTAAAGCCTATAGGGCTCACGCTACGCTAGCATGTACCAGCTTCAGAAAAGTTTCAAAATTTACAGTTTTGGTCCCTGTGGTGTTTTAAGGCCTTTTTCGATGCGTTTGAACCCCGTTAACCTCATTTCTAGGCTCTAAAATGAAGTTAAAGTATAGGGAACTCAAAACATGCTCAAAAATATCTCGGATGATGGTTCGTTTGGTCGTACGAACGCGATGTTCGCTTAATTACGACGGAATGCGCACAAGCGCGAAAAACGATCCAAATGACGAAACGAATGGATTTTTCTTATGGCGAACACTAAAATATAATATAGTCATGCTTACATAAATTTTTGGATGTCCGGATGTATTCAGAACGTAAGTTATGCGCGAAAATGCAAACTTGTGCACTTTTTGACACTTTTAGTCCCTGAATGACCCAAAAGTTTATTTTAGCACACCGAACCCCTCAAAGCCTATTTCTAAGCTATGTAGAGGATATTTAAGGTGTGTTTAACTTATGGTCATGTTCCGGAATGTCTGTTACAGTTCAAATTGGCATACTTTCGCAGTTTGTCAACTTTAGTCCCTGTAAGCGATTAAACTTGATTTCACCACACCAAACCTTCCAAAACTTATATATAAGTTATGTAAAGGTTATTTAAGGTATGTTAAGCCTATTTCACTATTCCGGAGTGTTCGTTGCATTAAACTGGTTATATTTACGCATCAGTGCGTGTATAACCTTCCAGAAAGCGATTTAGAGCTTGAAATCGAAACAAGAGTTGATATGTGCAATCGATACACATATTTTTACAAATCCCAAGTATGAAATACAATATTTCATTGGTTTGGCATTTGTTTGATGGTCGCAGTGACACGGGTGTCACAAAAGGTGTGTTAAACAAATTTTTTCTGTTACTGGGCATCTGGACACGGGCCGTGGTGTCCGGGCACGACCCCGTGTTCAGATTGCCAGTAACAGAATTCAACAAAAAGTAATAGAAGGTTGGACACGGGGGCGTGTTCAGCGAACACGCCCCGTGTCCAGTTACCTGAACTGGGCGCATTCTGCAGACTCTTGGGCAAGGGGCCGTGCTGGCGGGACACGACCCGTGCTGAACTTGCTGTAATGACGAAAAATGTTCGGGAGGCTCTGATTTTGTGCATGGGGCATTGGTTCAAGTCTCCCTTAGTATCCTTCACCATCCAATTGTGTTTTACCCGTTACAACATCATCCAAACACCATATAATTTAAAAACCATCATTCATTAAATAGAGAGGATTACAACAAGGTCCTAGAAAAATAAAGAAAGATAAAAAGTTAAAAAGAAAGTTCCTAAGATAGTTAGGTCAGGTGATACATGAAATCATCCTAACGAGTTCTACCCTTATTCTAGGAATATCAAAAGTCCGGAAATAACTTCCCGGTATTTTGTAGGCATTGTCAAACTCGGAGCCGAGAGGTGTCCTCTAGATGTCGTTGAGCCATTCCTCTATCTCTTTTGGGAGGAATAAGGCGGGCTCATTTTCCTCAACATCTTGTGGGGGAGGAGTTGTGGAGACCGGGACCCCGGGGAGTATGTCTCGAGGTGGTTCTGCATGCAAGGCGTACCACTCAGCTGGTATGATGACTTCTGGTACCACATTCCACGCCCTTTGTGTAATGATTGGTACCAAAGGAGGGGAAGCGAGGAAATTCAACCTTTGGTGCAAAAGGTTGACCTCCCTAAGACACCCTTCTAGACCCACCGATAAATGATTGATACGGTCGACCAGAGGTTCCTCAACCCACGTCATTTCGTCTATGGCCTCTCTCAAGGCATAGACATAGTTGATGAGAGAGTCTTGTACCGTTGACCTACTCCCTTGACGGTTGTTTCTCGAGTATGATGATGATGTTCTACTGTTTCTGATCGACATTCTAAGAAAACAAACCGAAAAGAATTCATTTTAGTGAAACAGTACCTCGAACACGGCCCCGTGCTCACTGAGCACGACCCCGTGTTCATCTTTCTGCAGATTTTTAGAACAAGGAACCTTGGAGCTTTAAGTTATTTTCCTGACTTTTGAAGCATTTTTAAGCAGAAATAACTTAAAACAGTGTTGTAAAACTTATTTTTAACAAGATTCCTTGAATAAAGATCTAACAAATACCACAATAAAGCTTGAAAACATGGTGATTTCAAGCTCTAATGGAGGTGTTTAAGGTAAAAAATGAAGAAGAAGGTAATGGACAAAAGTGGAAAAGACCAGATGGTTGTTGAGAACCTTATTTAGAATATACCTAGGATGGTATGTGTGAAGATCCCACCAAATCGCTGTCTTTGGAGTGGTCTAAATGTGCAGGAATCTTGGCTGCATTTATAGAAAATGACAGCACGCTGGACACGGCCCCGTGTGCAGACAAGATTCTGACACATTTTGTCCGTATTCTGACCGAAAGTCAGACGGGAATCTTTTGGTGGACACGGGGGCGTGCTGACCTGGACACGGCCCCGTGTCTAGAGGCTGTTAATGAAGATTTGTCTGTTTTCAAGGAATTTATCAGGATCTGGTGGTTCCTTACTGGACGGAACAACACCGAAGTGCCTGAGGTACCTAAGTTGCCCTAGACTTAGACGAGAATGCAAGAGGTTAGCGGTAAGGGTGATTCCTATGCTAAATGTAGGTGGACAAGTCCAACCCTTTCCCGGGCTCTCTTTTAAAGAAGGTGTATGTCAAATCGCTCAGGTCTATGTATGCATCATTGGAAGTCGATGGGGAGTCCTTCACGGCACAATCAACACAGGGATGACTATCGCTCAAGTCTTCGCAAGAGTTAGAGGTGATTTCGAGAGCGACGATGTTGTTTTTATTCGAATGCGATCTCAATAATTCTTCTTGGATGTCGTCTTGGGATGAATCAGTTATATCCATCTCAAGTTCTTTTATCCATCGAAGAATTAATTCCTCTAGTTGAAAGAATTCTTCGAGAATCATTTCATCTAGAAGGGACGATTAAGAGTATTCGAGGGAGAGATACGGATTATTTTTACTCTCGCCCCTCTTAAGGCTATAGGAAAACAATGGGTCCATATAGTAGGGAGTATAGTTTAAAAAAACATTTTAGTTCTTCATGATTTCCACTACATAATTGACACCACATACCATAAGAGGAGCGGTAGTAAAAAAAATCAGTATCGCTCATGTTTGTGTCAGAAATTACCAACCGTCGGGATCTTACGGTCCTGTTTTCAGTATCTGATACTTGGGCACGGGGCGTGTTGGTTGGGCACCGCCCCGTGTTCAGCTACAGTCTGACTTAAAACAGGATTGCCAGTACCAAAGATTGGGCACGGGGGCGTGTTCAGCAGGCACGACCCGTGCTGAGATCTGCAGAAGCTGAAAATCTAAGAAAAATCCTAAAAAAATAGAAAAATAAGAAAAACGATTAGGCCGTTGATTCCTAACTTTCTTAAAATCCTTGTGTCCCCGGCAGCGGCGCCAAAAACTTGATGCGTGTCGAGTGTGATATATATTTAAGTATATTTTAAGCCCTTTTTAACACTTTAGTCAAGTTTTAAATTTATAAAACACGATATTTACTAACACTAAACACACATATGGGCAAGTGCACCCATCATGAGCGTAGTATAGTGTTGGTAAGATACCGAGGTCGTCCAAGGACACAAGAGCTTTCAGTACCGGTTTATCCTCAACATCTAATCAAATCAAAAATTAGAAAAAGATTTTTAAACAAGAAAATAAAACTAACTAAAAATGCTGAAAATAAAATAAAAACAGATAGACAAGATGAAATCACTTGGATCCGACTAGCCTTTAGTGTAACCTTTGATGTTTTCCGCACTTTTGCACTTTTTAAGAGATTATCTTAGTTATAGTAGTAGGCCCCTCTTTTGAAGGTGACGTTACCCTCAACCCAGTAGTTTGAGTCAACAAGGATACAATCCTAAAGGGTCGGATTATTGGAAGATAATTAATTAAGTTATTAATGCGTAATGTCGTAGGCCCCTATTTTAAAGGTGACGTTACCCTCGGCTATGTGGTTTGAGTCAGCAGGGATACAATCCCAAGTAGCCGGGTTACTGTATTAATAGTAGTTTACATATGAGGGGATCAAGGAGTTCGGACCCCCGCCATCCAATACCAGTGGGTATTGAAGGAGGTCCTACTAAACTTGACCCAGGTCCTTGTAGGATCTATACACTGAACAAGGAAAGAAGCTTACCAAACCATTCCCTTAACCCTCGACCAGGTAGCTAACATATCTCCATATAGACCGTGGAGATATGAATGGTGTAAATCTTTTATTTTATATAGACAATAAAATAACGCCAAGACACCACAGACAAATGATAAGGAAGTTTCACCTTCAACATAAGAAACTAGTTATTAAAGTCATTAATACAAAACCAAATAAAAAGTGCAAAAAGATTAAAAAACAAAAGTATCACACTAAATCCTTGTCTTCACCAAGTGATGTAAGAGACTTAGGCAAAAATGTCCTTTGATTGTCAAGAACTCTTTCTATCAATCTTGGATCCCAAGACTACTACACACACTCTATGATGGATGATGATGGTGGATGTGGGTGTTGTGATGGTGGTGGAGTTTGGGTGAAGTGGGAGAGAGGTGGTTTGTCAAGGGATGCCTTTGAAATGAACCAAGCACCCCTATTTATAGCCGGCACAGACGCCCGGACATGGCCCCGTGCCCGCTGGGCATGACCCCATGTCCACCCGTCTTCTCTTTCTTCATTAAATGCAGTTTGTCTGCATTAGTTGACCACGCCGCCGTGTCCGCTGGGCACGGCCCCGTGTGCAGAAGCGTATCTGTACTATCAAGATTTGCCTGGATTCTTCGAATCTTAGCATTGACCACGGCCCCGTGTCCACTGGGCACGCCCCCGTGTTGGGAAATAGAAGCTTCTACAACTTTGTCTTTTCTGCAGTCACTTGGGCACGCCCCCGTGTTCAGTGAGCACGGGGCGTGTTCAGCCTTCTGATGTCTTGTTTTTGCTTGGGGAGATGCTGTCGAGGGGTCGGGCATGCCATGTTTATTCCTTTTCTTGTATTATCGTTAGATTTGGCTGCATTTTTGCTTCTTTTGTTCATTTAAGCTCATTTAACCCAGAAAATATAAAAGGAAGACCAAAGTACACTTTTTCCACATTAGTACTAAAAAAGGGTTAGTTTTATGCCTAATTTGATGTAATTTATATGTTGCATTTTACACACATCCATGTGACGTACCAGGATCTAGCCACTAATCACATTGAACCATAAATAAAATAGAACTTTCCATTAAATAAAATAGTATAACTCAAACACTAGTTTAGGAAAACTAAACATGTTCAACAGAAGCATAATAGTTCGTTCAATAATGTTAGTGCATATGTCTGTTGAGTTCGTCTTCTATAGAGTCATGTAATAGAATAGATAAACCAAGACACGTAGTACGAGAGATACGGGAAAAAGGTCAGAACCAGCAGGTTCATGCGACCTGGTCAGTTCGTGCGAACTGACCAGTTCGTGCGAACTGGACCAGAGCTGGTTCGTGCGACCTGGCATCTCTATAAATAGGAGGTCTTGGGATTTCATTTGTAACTTCTGATTCCGGTAGCGAAGCTCTGCCGAAGTGTCGCTAAGCCTGTGTAACGTTGTGAAATCAATCTTAACGACATTTAATCTACTTCTAGGTGTAATTCAAGTTTTTACAACATCAATACGTCTGATTCCGCCTTTCGTATTGATCAAGAACTCTTCTGAACATCTCGTTTGATTGATTCACCGATCCTACAAGTGGTATCAGAGCTCAGGAGGAAGAGTTCTTACCATTTCAGCTTGTTTTCACCGATTAATCTGATTTCTACTCATTTTTCTACACTTTTTCATCAAATTCACTAAGTTTTCACGGATAAAATGACTTGACTTTGTCAAATAACACGTAAAACTGAGTTTTAATCAATCCTTGAACAAATCAGAATCTAATTCAACATAAAACTTGATAAAATTTGATAAAATGATGAACTTTTGGACTGAAACCGCGTGAAAACCCCTCAGTTCGTTCGAGGTGGTTCAAGTTGTGTGGAAAATAGCTCTGTTCGCATGGTCAGGTCGTATGGTTTGACCCAGACCGTTTGAAATCATCCAAAATCTCCTGAAAAGGTTACTCAGGTCGCACGATCTGAACCAGTTCGCTTGGAAAGATTCACCAGTTCGCACGAGTTGACCAAGTCGTTTGAACTAGTATCCAGTTCGCACGGATTGAACAAATTTGAACCAGATCGCACCAAAGTAGTTCAGGTCGTACGGTTTGAACCTCAAGTTATTTGAAAGTTCAAGTAATTTGAAAGTTTGTTCAGGTCACACAGATTAACCAGGTCATTTTAACAAAGATCGTGTGAATTACCAGATCGTTGACCAGATCATTTGAAACTTCAATTTGTTTGAACATTGTGTTATTGTGAACACTCGACATCAAAACATGGATTCTGAATTTTACAACGCTTTTGCTACTGCCCCGGCTGCTCCAGTAACCGTTACCGAAACTATCGGTATCGAAAGTGAAACAGGAACTTTCCAAAAGCCTCCAAAGCTTATGTACATTGAGGACTTTAAAGGATGGCAAGATCGTTTTGAAAACTGGGTGCAAGCAAATAAGTTTGATGCATGGGTTTTGTTAGAGAAAGATTATATTTTACCGAAAGATGATCTTGGAAATGAAAAACCATTAAGTCAATTTACACCGGATGAAAAATTAAGATATACCAGTGAAAAGATGATGATTAGCATTCTCCAACAAGCGGTAAAAGAAGATATTGTTGTTTTGCTTCAACATAAGGGAACTGCTAGATCAATCTGGAAAGTGTTGATTAAAAAGTTTAAGGGTAGTGCTGATATGATAAAAAATAAACGTGCATTACTAAAAAAATCATTTCATATGTTTACAGGTTTTGAAGGTGAAACAATAAGAACGATTATTGAGAGATATTGTCATCTTGTCATGGAAATGAAAAGATTGGACATCAAGAAAGAAGATGATGAATGGGTTGATAAGCTAGCCGATGCGTTACCACGGAATGAATGGGGAACATATCTGTTTATTTTAAAGCATAACAGATAATTTGAAGATATGAATTTGAGTAAGTTTATCCAGAAGTTGGAAGAACATGAGCTAGCAATTCGAAAAACTGCTACGATGAGAAGTCCAAGTGCTCAACAAGATGTTAGTCTATACTATAGAGGAAGCAAAGTTGAAACCACTCCGAGTCCAAAGATTCAGACTGCGTTCGGTGCTAATGGTACTTCCAGAACAAATGCAAACAATACAAATCAGAGCAGTGGATATTCTTCGTCTTATACAAGTTTTGAACCAAATTTCTGAACACCAAGTTCTCAACAACAAAGTTCAATAAACTATAATGGTCAAGTTTTGCAATGCAATGTTACATTAAATATTCAAAATGGTCAAAATTTCTCTCCAGATATTGCGAAGCAACACATGGCATCACTTGTTACTGTGTTAGAGTCGTATGAAAGCTTGGTTGCTGGACGAATTGGCAATCTGATGCTCACTAAATAGGATTATGATTAGATTGATTCTGAGGAACTTGAGTTGATGGACATCAAGTGGTGTTTAGCTAGCGTTTTGAGAAGAGCAGAAAAGTTCGAACAGATCACAGCAAGAGATGATCTTCGTGAAGCTGCAACATCTCAGCTAGGTTTTAACAAATCGAAGGTTACTTGTTTTCGTTGCCGAGAAAAAGGGCATTTTAAACGAGAGTGTACAAACAGAGAAGCAACCGGAAGACAAGATCCTTTCAGAAACAACAATTATCATAGAAAAGCAATTTATCATCAGGTTGCTCAACAACCATATCAACAACAATCTTCACACTCACGTACTATTGAAGAATCAAAAGGTAGAGCTTGTTTTGGTCTGGTAGACCAAGAAGATGAAATGATTCCGAAAGATTTCAATTAGGATGATTATGATCCTTCTAGACCTTCAGTTTCTAAAGCATTTGTTGCTCGACTCTTTGAATATTCAACCTCGGAAAAAGAATCAGTCAAATCTAAGAACAGTCCGAGAAGACAACCGATTTTTAAGTCATTAGGAAGTGATGCAGACACTGATGATGAGGAAGAGTATATTAATAAAGCTAGAAAACAATTGGATTCTTATAGTTTTAATTTGTTTTTTGCAGATAAAATCGAGATGTTGAAAGAAAAAGGGCTGCTAGACTGAAGAGAAAAATGGAAGCAAGAAGGGTTGCTGAAGAACAGACTAAAGTTCAAATGGAAGCTGATAAGGCAAAAGTTGAAGAAAAACCAACAGAGAAGGTTGAGGTTGAAGAGAATGAAGTGAAGATAGAATTTGATAAAGAACCGATTGTGATTGAAAAGGTGGTGAAGAAAATTGTTGAAGTTGAAAAAATTGTTGAAGTAGAAAAGATTGCAGAGGTTGAAAAACCTTGTACTAAGTGTTTAAAACCTTGCAACGATTGTGCTGAAAAAGATACAAAGCTTGCTGAATTGGAGAAGCTCAAAGAGAATTTATTGCATAATATGAGAAGCATAAAGGAATCATATGATCTCCTAAGCAGCAAAGTAAATTTGTACAAAGGAGCTTGTGATGAGGATATTCAGATGAAGAATCTTCTGAAAGCAACAGTTCTTCAAAAGCAAACTGCAATCAACAAATACATTGAGATTAATGCAGGACTGAAACAAGAATTGGCAGCAATGACAATCGAAACAGAAAGAGTGAACAATTTACTTCGAAGTTATCAAAGTTCAGATTATGTTATTGATCGCATCTATCCTACTGTGGCAGCTCATAAGTTTGCAGAAGATGAAGAAAATTCTGGTAAGAAAACTGGTTTGAATTATAACAGAGTACCAAATCCAATGTGGGATGGCTATACCCCCGAGATTTTGAAAAGGTGGCTGAAGCACTCAATCTGAATCTGAAATCCGAGTCTATCGATGGATTACCAGATGATATTGATGTCACCTTCACAGCGTCTGACACTGATCATGAGTCCGAGTTAATTAAGAAAGTGGTCGCTCAGGTGTTGGAGAAAGATGAAGAGTCAAAGTCGGAGTCTAAATCTGAAAATTCGAATTCATCAGACAGAAGTTCGAGTACACCGGTCAAAAGGGTTTACAATAAAGATTTTCTGATGTCACAAAATAATTTGAATGACGAAACATTTAAAGTAGCATATATTTTGAATGATTCTGACAAATTATATTCTGATGAATAATTTCCAATAAGAGGTGTTAAAACTGAAATGATTAACAAGGTTTTCAAATTAACAGAAATTAATATTTCTGAAATAAAAGATGTAAATCTTTCTGAAAAACATAAAAAATACACTTCAAGAGTTCAACAAAGATTGAATAAGAAAAAAGGTTACAGTTCTGGTTCGGGTTATCAAAAGAAACCAAACCATAACAGTAATTTCAAAAAGAAAGGATTAGGTTTTATTCCACCAGAAAATTATAAAAATTATAAAGAAGTTAAACCAAAAACTAAATTTGTTTCAGGAGCAAGTTCTGAAGAAGAGAAGGAGAAACATTTCTGGAAATAGTCAAACAAGTAGTTTCTCACTGAAAAGCAAAAGAATATGTTGAAGGAATCTGAACCGAGAATTGAAAGAAGAACCTATTTCAAATGCCAAGAGGTTGGACATATTGCTTGGAATTGTCCAAAGCACACCAACACAAAACAGGGAGTTTCTTCTAACTCTAAATTGAAAGAGAAATGTGTTAATAAAAAGAAACAACCAACAGAAAAATTTAAAGAGTTCAAAAATTCGACTTTCGAAGTTGGTGAAAGTTCGAAACATTTTTACAAAAGAAGTGCCGACTTAAACAAACAAATATGGATTGTTAAGAAATCAGAGGTTGTTTCTGGCAATGAATCTGACTCGTCAAAGTCAGAGGAGCCATCTGTTGTGCTAAATGATGAGAATTTCATTCCAACAATGGATGATGAAAAATTTCCACCATTTTCGAATGGAAACTTGAAATAAAAAATTGGTAAGATTGAGATTTCAGATCAATTCTTCTCTGATAAGAAAGAATTTGATGCTGAAAAGCATTTAGTGAAAAAGTGTTACATATTTTTGGTAAGATGACTGTTGGGAAGGTGAAAGGAGTGAAAGAATTTTATGAATCGAAAATTGTTAAACCAAATGAGGATGGTTCACCCATGATTGATCAGGCATGGGTGAGATTCTTTAAAAAGTAAAATCCTGGCTTGCCGGAGCTCCCAAGTTGGTAATCGTGGAGCATGAATCGGCATCATTCTTGAAAAAATGTTTTGTGAAAAACCTACAAGTTGTTAAACCAAAGTGATAGTTTTTACAAGTGGTTGAAAGAACAATGTGATGAATGAAACCCCATGATGTGTAAAATCAACAAGACTAATTTTCCGGAAAAACCATTTGATTAAAACAAACTTAAGTGTTTTGAAATCATAATGGGAAAATAGTTTGTTGTCAGGGGGAGTTCTGATTGTTTATGCCAAGTGGATGGCAAATTGAAGCAATTCACATCAGTTTGTCATTTTATTTGTACAGTTTATAGCTTTTATGTTTTCAAATTTTCCCGGAAAATACAAAATTGAAACATATTTTTTTTAGGGGGAGTAAAAAATTTAGAAATTTTGAAAATTTAAAAAATCCAAAAACATGATAAAATCTAAAAACCAAAAACATCAAAAAATCAAAATGAGTTTTGTTGTGGAAAATAGGAAATGATAGTACATCAGTAGACAATCACGGTACGCTAAAGAATTGGAAAGTTAAAATGTGATAAATGGTCTCACTGATGATATGCCAGTATGTTTTTACACGCTTAGTAGATTATTTTCGAGATATAAACCTAAATATCATTACTTACTTATTTCGTGGGGAACATCTCTCGGATATATAGGTAACCACTGAAATCTTGTTTGAAGGGCTTTATATTTCCGACATACTAGGTCTTTGTGTGTGATGATATCTGGGGTATTATATCTGTAACACCTGTGCCTCCACGGCCATCAAACAAATACCGAACCAATGAAATATTATATTTCATACTTGGGATTTGTAAAAATATGTGTATCATTTGCACATATCAATTTTTGTTCAATTCCAAACTCTAAATCGCTTTCTTGAAGGTTATGCGCACACCGATGCGTAGATATAACCAGTTTAATGCAACGAACACTCCGGAATAGTGACATAGGCTTAACATACCTTAAATAACCTTTACATAACTTAGAAATAAGTTTTGAAGGCTTTGGTATGGCAAAAACAAGCTAATTCTCTTACAGGGACTAAACTTGACAAACTACGAAAGTATGCCAATTTGAACTGTAACAGACATTCCGGAACATGACCATAAGTTAAACATACCATAAATATCCTTTACATAGCTTAGAAATAGGCTTTGAGGTGTTCGGTATGCTAAAATAAACTTTTAGGTCATTCAGGGACTAAAAGTGTAAAAAAGTGCACAAGTTTGCATTTTCGCGCATAACTCACGTTCTGAATACATCCGGACATCAAAAAATTTATGTAAGCACTAAAATATTTTATTTTAGTGTTTGGCATAAGAAAAATCCATTCGTTTCGTCATTTGGATCGTTTTTCGCGCATATGCGCATTCCGTCGTAATTAAGCGAACATCGGGTTCGTACGACCAAACGAACCAACATCCGGCATATTTTTGAGCATTTTTCATGTCCAAAATGTTTAGGCATCATTTTAGGGCCTTAAAGTTGGCTTTACGGTCCGTAGAAGTATCGGAAATGGCCTTAAACACGTGCAGGGGCTGAAACTATCATTTTGGAAACTTATATTCAGATCAGAAGCTCCAGGCGGCCCGCATTATACTTGCCTGATCCTGAAGCGGGCCGCGTCCGACTTCCTGACCAGATAAACTGCATTTAACAGCAGATTCCAACTGTTCTATCCACCACCACACATTCACACATGCTTAGTCAGCTGATAAGGATCAATTTTAGCCACCATAAGGTTCCGACACTTGTACGGATGCGATTAAAGCACAGTTTCCATGAAACGATCTTAACGGTGGACCGAAAACTATATATACCAATCCACCCCCATTGCTAAACTCACTAGAATTCTGATTTGCGGAGCTCTAAGTTGAAACCATTGTTTCATACCTGAGCTACTTGAATCAGGATTAGCATTCGGGGACCCTTCGTAAGTAATCTTTCGTTCTTTTCTTTATTTTATTGCTTTTCGAGTCAGAAAGTCAAACTTTGTTTGACTTTCAGCGTTGACCAGTTTATGGTCAATGCGAAGTTCGTTTGAACTTCACAACGTGAGTGTAATCACGTTGGTTATAGTCCCTTGGGACTATGCCTACTGATTACCACGTTGTCTAGGGTCGTAGGGTAAGCGATCTAATAAATCGCTTATACCTTCGAACCCGACCCAGTTTGGTCGATCATTAGGATCCGACCAAACACAATAGGTGACCATAGTATATAGGGAATAACCTTCCGAGGTTATACCTTATGGTCGCTACGTTTAAGTAGTTGTATGATAGGTAGTTTATATGCCTTAGGTAAATTACCAGAATACCCTTTTCATGTATAATTGGTAATTAAGCATATGTAACCTAAACTTTTGTCACATAACTGATTATGTAACATGTTTAGGCATATAACACTTGTCATAGGACTAGTTAGACGGTCCGAACGCGTTTCACGCGCACGACGCGTTAAAGTAGCATAAACTACCTTAATGGGTCGAAAACACTTAGGTTAGGTTTCATTTAGCATGTAGGTTTTGTTGAACCATACTACACGAGTCTCCATACTCGTTTGGTTTACAAACCCTCATGCTACCCGATCTTCCGATCTAGGTCCGGTTTATTAACATAGTTACCTATATTATGTGCCGTTTGATTCCGTGATCTCTAGCATTGTTTGGTTGTTACTCAAGGACTACTGAGCAATCTCAAGTGAGTACATAGACCCCTCTTTTACTGTTTTCCAAACTGTTTTGGGGTGAAACACATGTGCCTACTTGTTACTTTCATGCTCTCTTGTTTTCACATCATATACTTGCTATGTTTATTAGTACATTATAGTACATGATTTCATTACATTTCTGCTATGTATGTTGACTGATAGCATGCTAGCACATTGATTTACATGACTTTTCTACTTTGTATGTTAACTTAGCATACTTAGTACATTATTTTACATTGCAGCTCTGTTGCATATGTTCCAGTAACATATGGACACATTGTTTTACAGCTCTACCTTGTATGTTTACTCTAGCATACTAGGTACATTATCTTCATCACATGCTTACATTTTGGTATGACATTTGGTTTGTTTAAATGAGACAATGTACATTCATTAACACCGATCATGCCGCTCGGTAGTAGGTAGTGGTACCATAGGACTTGACAAATCCCATTCCTGAAATCTCGGGTTTGTTTGGACGTAAGGAATGACCGAATCCGAAAACATATTCTTTTGATAACTCATTTTTACATAGTTATCCGACTGTCTCAAGGCTTGGATGTATGAATTTTCACAATACCGCATAAATGTTCATATTCAGTATAGCATGCATATATTTTACAAAACATAACTTTGATTTAAACCAAGTTTTACTTCAATACTTTGTTTTGTACATTTTTTTATGGTTTAAGTAGTCTTAATTTACTTACCATACATATCATTTTGGTTATACATTACTTGACTACTTTTGGATTATAAACATTTGACATGGTTTATACAAGGACTTTTGACTATTGGTTTAAACATAGACTTATTACATTGTTGGTTTGGTTTGAGTAAGTGATTAATTAACGAGGCGGGTGTAATATGATACAAACATGGTGGATACGCCGCTGGTACTTCCTATATATAAGTGTTTGTATGATATCACATATTGTAGCGTTATTTGAATTATTTCAGTTTGAGACATATAAAATTTTATACAAATAACATACTTTTCACAAGACATTGTTTTACAAAACAACTTATCTTTTACAAACTCATTTTACTTGGTTATTCATTTAACCATACATTATTCTCTTACTTACACTTATCATCTGATCTTATTGCTTTTCAAATGATTTACAAAACAAAGCAAACTACAAGGTTCATGACTAAACATTTTCTTAAACATAAGTCATGAATCTCATTTTCACAAAACCTATGTATCTCACAGGCATTTTTTATGCTGACGTACCTATTTTCACATGTGTTTCAGGAAATGAAGCATAGGATTGATCAAGATACACTTAGGCGGACATGGGCCTTAGTGACAATAAAAGATGCAAGACTAATTAATTATGTTGTATTTCCTTGTTTGTTAAGACATTGTAACACTTTTAATCAATAAAACGAAACTTCAATTGCCATGGATTTGAAACAATTAATTCTGTTACAACACTCCCCGACATTTCCGCCACGTTTTGTATGTTCCACGTGGTCGGGGTGTGACAGAAAAGATGGTATCTGAGCTCATGGTTATAGGGAATTAGGTTATTAGTAATGCTTTGACCTAGTCTATAACCTTTCTAGGACCCTAACGCGAGTTTACTTGCGTTTAGTTATAAAACAATACTGTCACCTATCCTTAGGCGACAACCACAATAAGGACATAAAATTCAAAACCGCTATGAAAACTAATCATCTGTTCTAGGATGATTGATTACTAGGTTTTGAACCCTCTGTTGTAAGGTTTTGAACTCTCTATTATATGGTTTTGAACCCCTTTGAGTTTTCAAAATCTCGTCAAGGTTTTGGGTTTTAAATAATGTGAACACGTGCAAACTGGAAGGGTGAATGCCTGTATTCTGGGTTTTCTGTCTAGGCAAGCACTTCGTATACATCTCATCAGACGCGAGACCAGTTGTGCTTACCTGGGAATTCTTGGGATGAGTGTTCACTTATAGGCGAGCATGTCTTCGCGATACATTATTTTTGACCCATTTACTTTGATTTGTCACCATCTCATTTGTTTGCCTTAGGTAACAAACAAATGATCACAATTTCCATTCGTTACCATTCTGTATTGATTATCCAATAACCTTTCACTCGTTTCTTCCTATGTCTTTCATTTCCTTCTAGAATGTCTATTCCTCTCAGCACTGGTCAAACGCCCGAGCGAACAGCCAAATTTGTCCAGCAAATAGGCGAAGTGATTCAGAAGACTGTGGATTTAGGCATTGCCATGCCTCGTCTCAACAATGAAGCCTCTCGTCTCGATAATGAAGCCACTCAAGAGCCACCAAAGGAAGCAGAAGTCAAGCCAGCACCAAAATTAAGGAAGCGTAAGGCTTCAAGGAAACCCGCAGCGGTTACACCTAATCAAGCGGGACCTAGCCAATTGTCAAGGCCACCAGCTAGGAATCCGTACTTAGGAACTGCTCCTAGGTGCAAGCGATGTAACGGTCATCATTCAAACCTCATACCCTGCTTCAAATGTACCTACTGTGGACGGCGGGGACATTTGGTCAACACATGCCGCTTTGCTATCCAAAACAAAGCTGTTGCAAATCTTGCTGCTACCCAACTCCAAGTCAACCCTACTCAAGCTCGTTTTCCGCCTGGTACTTGCTACAACTGTGACGAGACGAGCCATTTCAGGAACAACTGCCCGAAGATAGTCAGTGCAAATCCAACCCTTGGATGAGCATTCGGCTGAACAAAGGATGTTGCTGTCTTATGCCTTTGTTTCTTTTGTTTTCATGTACTGTGAAACAATATGTCTTGTTCATAAATAAAAGATATTGATCACAATTCTGATATACAAGTATAATAACAAGTGTTTATGGCATTTCCCTATAATACCTACATTAAGGAATTATGTTCCTTAGAAATTACTCTTGTGATTTCTCCCTTTCAAGTGATTGCTTATAATTTCCTCGAAAGTTCTAAGTACTCGTTTCATTCTAAGAAACGAAGTACATGAAATAAAGTGAAATTATGAGTAATCGTGCTTTTTGCACATCAGTACCTTTGAATCCTTGGTTGGATAACTAAGGATATTTTCAAATCTCATACCCATTACGTTTTGATTTTTCAACATATACAGTACAAGTATTTCAAAAACAGTTTTCATGATCGCAAAACATTTCATATAGTTTGAAAACAATTTTTTTTCTAGATGCATTGTCTATGTTATTTCAAAAACATTGGCCATGTTATCAAAACCAACCTTCCTAATTTCAAAATATTTCATATAGTCTGAAGACAATATTAACACAATACATTTTCTGATCAAGTGCATGATTTCGAAAAGCATCATTCATGTTTTTCAAAAACCTTATACATAATTTCAAAAATTCATCTCGCATGATTTTAAAACATTTTTGTAAATATATCTATCTAATACACCTACTTAATGATTTCAAAAGTATTATATATAAGGTTTCAAAAACATTTTTAACCCCATGCATGGTTTTCAAAAATATTTTTCCTCATACATTGACTTAACCTTCAAATTCTGCTTCATATGTCGCCTTGACATATCTAGCATCTCAACTTTATAAGAATTTTTACTTCATGTTTTGACATAAGCACATCCAGTGCAAGGTTTCAAAACATCTTCAACTTCTAAAATCCATATGGGATCTCTTTATCTTCACAATTAGATCCTTGTGGATAATTGTCATACAAATCAGAGTCCTTAATTGGATTCCTTATGTACCTTAATTCGAACATTTCGGTTCCTTACAATCGAAATCGAATTTTCTTTTTGAATCTTTCTATCTTTATAGTTAGATTCTTGATAATGTTTAAAGTACCAAATGAAATCCAGGAAATGGATTCCTAGTGTGCTTTAAATACATGTGCTCTGTTAGCAGAACAAACTTCTAGTTAAACAATCTTTGTGGTTATATGACTATGTGTTTACGCATCTTGTGTTTTCTTTTATGCATTTTGTGTTTTTGTATACTCTGGATATTCGTTATCCACATCCTCGTAGAATCTTTCATATCTTCATATGAGGGATTCGTAGTAGGATATTCAAAAAGGTACTACCTTAAATCCTTAATGGGCTTCTATGTAATAGTTAAGACCCTTGGATTATATAGTACCGCTCCATGACTCATAAGAGATCCTTTAGTGGTCTAGTCAAAAAGATTGATTCACAATTTGGTTAAAGAACGACATCTAGTGATATAGCCGAACAGACTCCTTGATAGTCTATTTAGATCATTTATTGATTTAATTAAAAGGACTCTATGGCGGTCTAGTCACACTCATCACAGGTTTGTTCGTTTGGTTTTACACTACACATTATAAAATAGACTGTGTGAACTGTGCAAGGAATTGTCTAATTATGGACGCGTACATAATTATGAAATTTAGTGCACAGAAACCCAGTAAGATTTATTATGTGTAAGAACCGATAGTGACAACAATAACGAAATGAGGACGATGTAATGGAGGTATGGTGGACGCACCAATGACGCTTCATATACTTGTATATAAGTGTCCCTCTTACATTGCAAGCATAATGTTATTAAGGTTACTAGAAGTTCAGAACCCAAACCAATGTTGTTCGATCTTTTTCAACTTTATGTTTTAAACTCTCACAAGTTTCCTCTAAATAAATTTCGGGACGAAATTTCCTAAAGTAGGGGAGACTGTAACACCTGTGCCTCCACGGCCATCAAACAAATACCAAACCAATGAAATATTATATTTCATACTTGGGATTTGTAAAAATATGTGTATCATTTGCACATATCAATTTTTGTTCAATTCCAAACTCTAAATCGCTTTCTGGAAGGTTATGCGCACACCGATGCGTAGATATAACCAGTTTAATGCAACGAACACTCCGGAATAGTGACATAGGCTTAACATACCTTAAATAACCTTTACATAACTTAGAAATAAGTTTTGAAGGCTTTGGTATGGCAAAAACAAGCTAATTCTCTTACAGGGACTAAACTTGACAAACTACGAAAGTATGCCAATTTGAACTGTAACAGACATTCCGGAACATGACCATAAGTTAAACATACCATAAATATCCTTTACATAGCTTAGAAATAGGCTTTGAGGTGTTCGGTATGCTAAAATAAACTTTTAGGTCATTCAGGGACTAAAAGTGTAAAAAAGTGCACAAGTTTGCATTTTCGCGCATAACTTACGTTCTGAATACATCCGGACATCAAAAAATTTATGTAAGCACTAAAATATTTTATTTTAGTGTTTGGCATAAGAAAAATCCATTCGTTTCGTCATTTGGATCGTTTTTCGCGCATATGCGCATTCCGTCGTAATTAAGCGAACATCGGGTTCGTACGACCAAACGAACCAACATCCGGCATATTTTTGAGCATTTTTCATGTCCAAAATGTTTAGGCATCATTTTAGGGCCTTAAAGTTGGCTTTACGAGCCTTAGAAGTATCGGAAATGGCCTTAAACACGTGCAGGGGCTGAAACTGTCATTTTGGAAACTTATATTCAGATCAGAAGCTCCAGGCGGCCCGCATTATACTTGCCTGATCCTGAAGCGGGCCGCGTCCGACTTCCTGACCAGATAAACTGCATTTAACAGCAGATTCCAGCTGTTCTATCCACCACCACACATTCACACATGCTTAGTCAGCTGATAAGGATCAATTTTAGCCACCATAAGGTTCCGACACTTGTACGGATGCGATTAAAGCACAGTTTCCATGAAACGATCTTAACGGTGGACCGAAAACTATATATACCAATCCACCCCCATTGCTAAACTCACTAGAATTCTGATTTGAGGAGCTCTAAGTTGAAACCATTGTTTCATACCTGAGCTACTTGAATCGGGATTAGCATTCGGGGACCCTTCGTAAGTTTTCTTTCGTTCTTTTCTTTATTTTATTGCTTTTCGAGTCAGAAAGTCAAACTTTGTTTGACTTTCAGCGTTGACCAGTTTATGGTCAATGCGAAGTTCGTTTGAACTTCGCAACGTGAGTGTAATCACGTTGGTTATAGTCCCTTAGGACTATGCCTACTAATTACCACGTTGTCTAGGGTCGTAGGGTAAGCGATCTAATAAATCGCTTATACCTTCGAACCCGACCTAGTTTGGTCGATCATTAGGATCTGACCAAACACAATAGGTGACCATAGTATATAGGGAATAACCTTCCGAGGTTATACCTTATGGTCGCTACGTTTAAGTAGTTGTATGATAGGTAGTTTATATGCCTTAGGTAAATTACCAGAATACCCTTTTCATGTATAATTGGTAATTAAGCATATGTAACCTAAACTTTTGTCACATAACTGATTATGTAACATGTTTAGGCATATAACACTTGTCATAGGACTAGTTAGACGGTCCGAACGCGTTTCACGCGCACGACGCGTTAAAGTAGCATAAACTACCTTAATGGGTCGCGATGGGTCGAAAACACTTAGGTTAGGTTTCATTTAGCATGTAGGTTTTGTTGAACCATACTACACGAGTCTCCATACTCGTTTGGTTTACAAACCCTCATGCTACCCGATCTTCCGATCTAGGTCCGGTTTATTAACATAGTTACCTATATTATGTGCCGTTTGATTCCGTGATCTCTAGCATTGTTTGGTTGTTACTCAAGGACTACTGAGCAATCTCAAGTGAGTACATAGACCCCTCTTTTACTGTTTTCCAAACTGTTTTGGGGTGAAACACATGTGCCTACTTGTTACTTTCATGCTCTCTTGTTTTCACATCATATACTTGCTATGTTTATTAGTACATTATAGTACATGATTTCATTACATTTCTGCTATGTATGTTGACTGATAGCATGCTAGCACATTGATTTACATGACTTTTCTACTTTGTATGTTAACTTAGCATACTTAGTACATTATTTTACATTGCAGCTCTGTTGCATATGTTCCAGTAACATATGGACACATTGTTTTACAGCTCTACCTTGTATGTTTACTCTAGCATACTAGGTACATTATCTTCATCACATGCTTACATTTTGGTATGACATTTGGTTTGTTTAAATGAGACAATGTACATTCA
>JARYGA010013820.1:0-29498 GCA_030545235.1 Helianthus tuberosus
CGTCGCTATGGGGAGCGCCGATACTGTTTGTTAAAAAGAAAGACGGATGAATGCGTATGTGCATTGACTACCGTGAATTGAACAAAGTCACGATTAAGAACCGGTACCCATTATCGAGAATCGATGATCTGTTCGATCAACTGCAAGGAGCTCGATTTTTCTCTAAAATCGATTTAAGGTCGGGATATCATCAATTAAAGGTACAGGAAGAGGACATTCCTAAGACCGCTTTCAGAACAAGGTATGGCCATTATGAATTTACTGTCATGCCATTTGGTTTAACCAATGCCCCAACCGCATTTATGGACATGATGAACCGAATATGTAAGCCATATTTGGATAAATTCATAATTGAAAAGTTTGAAGCTCAAGAGATGGAACAGAGGAAGATTTCAAGAATGAAGGATTTTGATGGTGAACAAGATATCGGTCTGTATTACAAAGGAGGTATCAGTGACAAGACCAACATGTCACCAAAGGTTGAAACTGCATTCAATGCTAAAAGTTCATCAGGGGGGGGGCATCTAAAGGATCAAACAGCAAAACTTAATTTTCTTCATATCCATCATATGATCTAAACTTTTCAACAACCAAGAATGGAAAGAAGCTACAATGCAACATGGTATTAGATCTTGAAAATGGTCAAAATTACACAGACGAGGTTGCAAAAGGTCACATGTCTTTGTTGGTGACTGTGTTAGAATCATATGAGAGTTTGGTTGCAGGTCGGATCAGAAATCCAATGCTGACAAAAGAGGATTACGATCAGATAGATGCTGAGGAAATGGAGTTGATGGATATAAAGTGGTGTTTGGCGAGTGTTTTAAGAAGAGCTGAAAAGTTCAAACAGATCACAGGAAGAGATGATTTCCGTGATGCAAATGTTTCTACTTTAGGATTTGATAAATCTAAAGTTACTTGTTTTCGTTGCAGGGAAAAAGGACACTTCAAGAGGGAGTGCACAAATCGCGAAGCAAGTGGAGCTCAAAATCCGTTTAATAACAATGATTACTATCGGAAAGCAATTTATCATCAAGTTGCTCAACAACAACAAGAACCACAAACTGCACATGCTAGGAAGACAATCAAAGATTCATCAAAGAGAGCTTGTATGGTGAATCAAGATGATAAAAAGTCAACAAAAGAATTCAGTTGGGACAAATATGTTTCAGATGGTAGTAAAGCATGTCTGATAAACCAGGATGATGAAAAATTACCAGAAGGGTTTAGCTGGGCAAATTTCAGTTGGTATGATTATGATCCTAACAAAACTTCAAATCACAAAGCTTTTGTTTCTAGAGTTACTGAAGACAGTGATAATGATGATGATTATTATGCAAAATGCTGGTCAACAAAAAAAGGAAACAAGAACCTGTTTTCAATGCAAAATTGTTGGTCATATTGCCAGAAATTGTACAAAGGCAATTCAAGCAAAACAGGGAGTTTCTCTTAAACTGAAAGAAAAGATTGTTGAGATTGAACCACCAACTAAACAATTCAAAGTTTTCAAAAATTCGAAGTTTGAAGTTGGTGAATGTTCAAAGAGGTTTTATAAGAGAAAAGCAAATCTTGACAACCAAAAATGGGTTGTTAAGAAATCTGATGATAGTTCTAGCAATGATTCTGATTCATCAAAATCAGAGGAGCTATTTTCAGGCGATGAATCTGATTCCACAAAGTCAGAGGAGCCACAAGTTGATCTAAAATTGGAAACATCAGTACCGCCAATGGATGATGCAAATTTTCCATCCTTGAGGGCTGAAAATTTTAAGCAAAAAGTTGGTAAAGTTGAAATTTCAAATCAATTTTTCTCTGAAAAGAAAGAATTTGATGTTGAGAAAGCCTTTAACCCCACAGTGAAACATATTTTCGGAAAAATGGTTGACAAGAAAGTCAAAGGGGTAAAGGAATTTTATGAAAAGAAAACAAAGAAACCAGGTAAGGATAGGTCGTCCCAGGTTTGTGACTGGGATGGAACCTATTATGATGATTAAAAACCAGGACTTGCCGGAGCTCCCAGGTTGGTAAGAGTGGAGCAGGAATCGGCATCTTTCTTGAGAAAGTCACATTTTGTGATATTTCGACTTACAAGTGGTAAATCGAGGACATTAAGTTGTACTTGATTTTCTACAAGTGGTATTTGTTGATTGAACCTAAAACTGTTATATTTTTCATTTGGTTAAAGAAGAACAAGGTGATGAATTGAACCCCTAACCTACATGTGGTAAAATCAACAAAACTAATTTTCCGGAAAAACCATTTTGATTAAAACAAACTTAAGTGTTTTGAAATCATAATGGGAAAATAGTTTGTTGTGAGGGGAAGTTCTGATTGTTTATGCCAAGTGGATGGCGAATTGAGGCGATTTGATATCAGTTTTTCAGTTTATGTGTACAGTTTGTTTTCAAATTTCTTTTAAATGATTTTGCATTTTAGGGGGAGTAAGAATTTCAGAAAATCCAAAAACATTAGAAAATTTGAAAAAGACAAAAACATGATAAAAGCAAAAATGAGTTTTTGTTGTAAAAAGAGGAAATGATAGTACATCAGTGGACGATCACAACATGCTAAAGAATTGAAAAGTTATAATGTGATAAACGGTCTCACTGATGATGTGCCAGTAGGTTTTTGCACATTTAGTAGATTGTGACGAAATATAAACCTAAATTTCAAACTTACTTATCTGGTGAGGAACATCTCTCGGATATATGGGTAACCCCCGAAATCTTGTTTGAAAGGTCCCTCTTTCTGAGATACTAGGTCTTTATACTTAGTGATATCTGGGGTATTATCCCGGGACTTCTGATTTTGTGGAAGCAATGGCCTAGTCCCCGTATAATACTTTCTGCTTGCTTGAAATATAGCACCGCCCTCAGTACAAAAATGATGAAACATTGAAAAATGCTAATCATGTGCTGTTGAAGAAAAGATTCTCTAAAGGGAACACACCAAAAGTCGAAGTCGTCATCTCTCTGATTTTGCGGAAGCAATAGCCTGAGCTCTCACGGCCCTCGCATTTAACCCTTTACAGATATTATCTAGGTATACTCACCTGTAAGACTGAATATTAGGATCTGGATACGGGAGTATATTCTGAGGTGGGACACGCGAATAAGTTTAAGTGCTTAAAACACTAATCTCGTATCTCGAAACAGTTGAAATTTGTGTGAAAATTTAAATGGATCAGTATACTGACGATCTAAGTGAATCGTTTAGAACTTAAAATGTTTAAAGCTTAACGGTGTTGGTGATTTGTCTCAAAAACTGATATGATCCTCTTACACAAACTCACAAAAATATTGTTTGTAAATATTTCTTTACTGCATTTCGTTTTAATCAAAAATCCAAAAAGATTTTAGTGTGTTTTAGCTTAAATTTTGAAAAAATTCAAAAAGATTTTTGACAACTGATGTTGAAGAGCTGATGTTCAAAATTCCAAGTGCTAAACATGATGACAATCAGTGAGGGGGAGTCTGTTTGAAATAAGAAAAGATTTTGAAAGAAAAATGTTCTTTTTATAAGTGGTTCATCAGAGTTTAACATTGTAAAATCATTCATTTTTGAATGATCATCATACAAGTGGTCATCAGAAGTTTTTAAATGTTGAATCTTTCTATTCATGCATTTGAGTAATAAATTTGTCAAATTGTAAATTTGTGAAATTTATTGTGAGGTAGAGAATGTGCAGGAATGAAGATTGGCTTGAGCTAGGTTCTGATTTCTGAGGATCCTGTGCCTACAAAGAGCTAGGTTTTGATCCTGAGCAGGATGTGAGCTAGGTCACGATCTTGAATCTGTGGAAGCCAGACTGCGATCACAAGCACAACTTAAGGGGGAGTCTGAAGTTATAAGATCCAGCCACAGATATTGGGATAGAAGATTGTAGAGCCAGATCGAGATTCTGGAGATAAAGAGAAGAGAGAGATTGAGGATGCTTTACATTGTTAGATATTTTGGAAGAAGTCGAGAAGACTGATAAAGATTGAAGATTGAAGACTCGACACTGAAGACTCGTCAACATTCGAGGGGGAGTCTGTTAGTGCATGCGTCTGTCGACTTCGTCTTATATCGAGTCTTGTTTGTATATTGATAGATCAGGGCATGTTATACGAGAAAAATGTCAAAAATAGGTTGTGAGGTAATTTCGCACGAAATTACAAGTTGTAATTCCGCACGAAATTACAAGTTGTAATTCCGCACGAAATCACCAAGTCAGTTTCAAACGAAATCACTGATTTCGCTTGAAAGTGATTTCGCTTGGGCTGGTTCAAGCGAAATTACTATGCCTATAAATACTAGATAGTGTTGTGTCATTTGGCACGAAATTACTGTTCCGGTTTGAGAGTCGAAGTGCTGCCGAAGTGTCTACTCGCTGTAAAAGTTTGTCAAATCAATCTAACGATAGTTTAAAGTGTATATCTTGCTGAATTGAACTCGATACGTTTGTTTCCGCCTCTCGTATTGAGAAAAACTCTTCTGAACGACTTGTTTGGTTGGTAAAACGATCCTACAAATCAGCAACCTTCTAAATGAAAGACCAAGCTCAGCTATTTATAGGGTTTGCCAGTTCGCATGAACTGGACATCACCACTTCGTGTGAAGTGGTCACTTGACCACTTCGTACGAACTGGTCAAACATCTCTAAAACCCTATTTTCTTGAACTACGAGCTTTGTTTTATCTTATCTAGATACAAGACTCGATACAAGACGAAGTCAACAGACATATGCACCAACAGTATAGGCCCACAGGAGAGTGAGATACCGTTTTTCTTATGCAACTGTCAGGTGTATGCCTACACCCCGTGCTTAAGACGTGGCCATTTCTTAATAATGATGCCAAGGATATCCGGGACATGGTCATTAACCCCCAAAGGCTTTTATTTCAAACAAGACAGATTAAAACGGGTTACCTCAAAAATTTAACCACAAATCGATTAAACATTCAATACCCGACCAAGCGGTATTATTATAATACCGTATCCCAAGCCCGTATAGGGAAAATAAGTTAAAAGTATTTACCTGAGCTAAAATGTAATTTTATTCTCAGCCGTATATTCAAATCAGCAAGCACAAGTACCTCTACTGGGGCTCTTAATCTGGAATGAAGGTTTTATTAACCTATTAGATTTTTAACGGGTCTTATTTAAGTCTTGACTTAGACCGGTTAGTTTTAAGGAAAGGTTTACGGTTCAAAACGCAAGATTAAGCGAAGACCGGATTAGAATGTGATTTAGACCCGAAAAGTATGAAGACTTGTATAATATGGGTAAACTAAACACATTCTGGATTTTGAAGTAAAAATGATAAGGTTTAACCCGTTTCGGTTAATTTATGCAAACTAGTTACATAAACCGTACCGAACGCGAAAAGTGCATAACAGGTAACCAAAAGAGTCATGAACAAGTTCCACAAGTTAATATGCTTTTAATATGTTGTGATATCAGTAGGATATCTTCCATTATGCCTAAAACGAGTTTAAACCCAATTTAAGCCCCGTAGGGGTATTTTGGTCATTTTAAAGATTATAAAAGAGGTTAAATAGTAATCTGAGGTTCTGGTCTAAAATGATCAGTAAAAATATTTATTTTAATAAGTTATATCAGTAAGATATCATATATATGTGAAATTTATCATTTATGACCAAACTATGCACCGTAGGGGCATTTTGGTCATTTCACATAGGCTTTAAGGGTCAAATTTGGAAATCTGAGTTCAAAACTTTTATTTACTGTTAAATTATAAAAATTTATTCATAACATCAGTAGGTAACAAGCCTTAGGTGCCAAATATGGTTTTAAACCATACTATGCGCCTAAATCGCATAAAAGTCGGTATTTGACGATATTCGGGTTAATTAAGGAAATCTGAGATTTTGATCAGCCTTTACTGTTTAAAATAACTTATTTAATATATAAAATCAGTAGAAAAGGGTTTGGTATGTAAAGGATGCGTAAAACTCATTTTATTAGTAAAAAGGGCATAATCGTCAATTACCGAATCAATGCAAGAACCCTATGTTATGATCAGTTTAAAATTTAATAAAAATTTCTAAAAATCCCTAAATATTATATCTTAACAGTGGGTAGAAAGTTTGGTGCCAAAATTTGGGTTTAAATAGGTTTTATGCCAAAAATGCCGTTTAATTAATAAAAAGGCTTCAATTTACGATATTGGGCATAACTCCTAATTTAGACCTCAAACTGATGTCAAATTTTTAGGACATGTTTATAAATTAGTAATAAAGGTTTTTGTCCTCTCACATTTTCAAAAATATCGTTTTAATATCAAAAGGGCATAATGGTCAACTTTTAAGCATTTAACGGAACAAGCGAAGAACTAGGATTTCTATGGAACCATGTTGTATAACCTTGGAGGGTTATACTAACATATAATATGGTCCTAAAAGAATCCTAAGGCATATCTAAACTAAGCTAAATTAGGTCAGAACTGAAAGTTAAAGCAAAAGTCTACTTTTGCGACTTTCGGTTCCGAACCGAGCCTAAACTCAGAATTGTCGGGTCGAACATGCCTAGACATGTTCAATTAATATTTACCAAGTTATTAAAGTGACAAAACTGATTTTATTGCTTTTACATCATTAGTTATGAAGTTTATTTAAAAACCGACTCGTTTGACTTTTATTTTAATTACTTTGACCCGACAATTTACTAAGCAAACGTGGTAATTAGGAAGTGCCCTTTTGAGGGTTTAATACCTGCCTAATTACGATCACGTAGCCATGTTCGTTGCGAACAATGGCTTGATCGTTTTAAAATTCAAAGCGTTTATCGCAAACGCTTGACTTTTCGGCTTTAATCGCCAAATAATATTAACTAGTCACGAAAGGACACTTACAAGGGTCCAATGGACTGAAGGAGGTTCTCAAAGAGTTCAGGATCCTCTTAAAATCAGAGAGCAAGATCAGAAATGAAGTGAAGTGGAATGAATGCCAAAACAAGTGGGTATATATAGGATTTTGAGAACCGTTAAGATCGCTTCTCGTAACCCGTGGTTCAATCTGGGCCGTACAAGTACCACCCACTGTTTTTGTAATCTATGGGTGCCCAAAATAGCCTATAGAATGAAGAAAAACCATGTGCGAAAACCAGAAACCAAGCTGCTGAATGTTAAAAGCTGTTTTGCAGGTATGATGGGCTTACACGCCCCGTGTAGACTCAGGATGAGTCTTACGCAGCCCGCCAGACAGGTCAGATCAGCAACAATATTTTAGAATTTGCAGTTTTAGTCCCTCTAAGCTTGTAAGGCACTTTTTGACACAGTTAAGGCCCGTTAAGCCATTTTCAAGGCTCTACAATGATGCCTAAACATAGGGAACATAAAACATGCTCAAAAATATGTCGGATGTCAGTTCATTTGGCCGTATGGTTGCGTTGTTCGGCTAATTACGACGAAACACGAACGGACGCGAAAAACAATCCAAATTATGCGACGAATGGAATTTTATCATGCCAAACACTAAAATAAAATATTTTAGTGATTACATAAATTTTTGGATGTCTGGATATATTCAGAACATAAGATATGCGCGAAAATGCGAACTTATGCACTTTTTGACGCTTTTAGTCCCTATTGATCAAATAAGTTTATTTTTGCGCACCAAACACCTCTAAGCCTATTTCTAAGCTATGTAAAGGATATTTGTTAGGGGAGGATTTTCCAATCCTAAGGATCACGGATCCTCAAGTGCTGCCAGGATCATGGATCCTCAATTCTGTTTGAATTAAGGATCCTCAACCGGTGTTGCAGGATCATGATTCAGGATCCTTATCGTTATCCTTATACTAACAATTGTCTACCTTGTATGTCAGCTTGTTTTGCTGGAGCGAAGGCATGGACCAAGTCTCACCGAAATTCCTGGAGCATATTCCCTAAATATTCCACACGTGCTTGGCTCTTATGGACGTTGTGGAGATCGTGGGGAGCTTGCATAGTTGTCGGACAGTTTGTTATTTTATTTGTTTCTAATTTAAAATGGGGATAACAAGCTTGAGTAGAACACTTAGCTAATTTTGGCATACACACACTCTCGTAACAGCTCTCAAACAGCTCTCAAACATTACTCGGCGATTTCATACATTTTATTGCACATTGCACATTAGTGATCCTTGTAACAAGCTAGTTATCATCCCGAGTTGTAAACTTCTTTTGTCTAATCTTAGTTGGTGATCGGTAGTTTCCATCACCCGAGGTTTTTTATGCCGGAGATAAACTCTTGATCAAGGGCTTTTTCCTCGTATAAATCCTTGTGTTAATTGTTCATTACATTTCTGAAGTTATCCTTAACATTGTTCATTGATTCAAGCATCATTCCTCACAACAAAGATTTGGTTACATTATCTTAGCCTGATTTTTGACCAAAACAGTTTGGCGCCCACCGTGGGGCAATTGGTGCTTCATTCCTAAGAAATTCTTGTTTTTGTGGTCGTTTCGGTTCATTACAACCAAGCAGATGGCTTCTTCAGTGAAGAACACTTCAAGTTCAATGCCGGCAATGAATTCATTACAGGGCGTTCCTCCTTTGCCTCCACCACCTTCTGGATCCCAGAAGAATGCTAAAAATGCTGCAAAGAGACAAAGCCCCATTTTTCCAAAACCACCAACTTCTTCTATTTCTTCTAATCCTACTACTAGTGATCTTTTTACTTTGATTTTTCAGAGGAGGGATCACATACAGGAGCAGGACAAAACCAACGAAAGGATCCTCTGGGAGATCGGTGACATCAAGAAACAGAAGAGATCAGGAGAGGATCACTCTCCTCTGATACCAAGGTCACTGGATTTTGACACTCCGGCCGTAACCGCCCTGCAATCTGCAGCTCCAGACATCCAGTACCAGAGTGAACCATTGGGAAGGCGTTATGGAGCAACAACTATGAGTTAGGCTTTTGGGTCTCACTTCCAGCCTCAAGGATCCTGTTTTCAGCCTTCGGGATCCTCTTTCCAGCATCAGGGATCCTTCGTCAGCTTAGGAGGATATTTGGGAATGCACACAGTCCAAGGATCCTCTCAGGTTCAAGGATCCTCCGGGGTCCAAGGATCCTCCATGGTTCAAGGATCCTCTCAGGTTCAAGGATCCTCATTTCAGGTTCAAGGATCCTCTCAGCCTCAGGGATCCTCTCAGGTTCCAGGATCCAACATCTTTCAGGATCAAGGATTCTTGAGAAGTATACAACCCCCAAGCACAGATTTTCATCAAGGAGACTTCATTCCAATGCAGACCATTGCCTCTTCTGGTCCTTCAATCATACCAGAATCCCGTCAATATGGATTCACATCTGCAATTCCTAACCTGAATCCTCCGGGAGGTAACACTTTCAATAATTCTTATAACACTAACCATGGCTCTATGCAGGATACATGTATCAATCAAGCTATGGCTAGGGAATTACAGAAGCTGAAGGATATGATATCCAGCGTTCCAGGAGTGGTTAAGCCCATTCCTGAAATTGCAGATGGGAGCCATAGGATCTCTCGTTTTGCACCTCCTATTTGTGATGCTGAGATACCCAAAAGGTTCCAAATACCAACCATGAAGTTGTATGATGGTTCAACTGATCCAGAAGAACATGTAGCTCAATATAGAGAGAGGATGGAGATCAACCCCATCCCAGAAAGGTTAAAAGAAGCATGTCTATGCAAGGGTTTCGGATCCACACTCACAGGATCAGCTCTTAAATGGCTGCTAAGTCTTCCCCCTTACTCTATTACTTCATTTGCTAATCTAGTTAATATGTTTAATAGTCAATTCTCATGTAGCAGAAAATTTGAACGATTAACTAGTGATCTATATAGGGTAACACAAGGTCAAAATGAATCACTTAGAGATTATATCACTAAGTTTAGTAAAGAATCCTTAGATATCCCTAATCTGGATATAGCCACGGCTGTGGAAGCCTTTAAAATGGGTTTGCTTAGGGATTCACTATTCTATGATGATCTTCTTATGACCCCATGCAGGAATCTTGATGAAGTGAGAACCAGGGCCCTTAGATTCATCCGATTAGAGGATGATAAAAGGATCCAGCAGAGATTGGCAGGATCCTCAAAACAGGAAAAACAAGGATCCTACTTCAAGAATAACAAGTTCAAGTCCTACAAGTCTGATAACCAGAATGTGCATGCAGTAGAACAAGAAGAGGATGATGAGGATTATCCTCCAATTTCTGAATACTGTTTTTCTGTTGATAACAATGAACTAATTCTTGCAATGCAGAATCTAGGTGAGAAAGCAAGATGGCCAAGGAAAAGTGATAAACCAGCCGCAACAAAAGACAAGTCCAAATGGTGTGCATATCATGAGGATTTTGGGCATCTCACTGAAGAGTGTATTGCACTTAGAAAAGAAATTGGTTACTTGTTAAGCAAGGGGCACTTGAAGGAGCTTTTGGGACGAAAG
Source organism: Helianthus tuberosus (assembly GCA_030545235.1). Taxonomy (NCBI): domain Eukaryota; kingdom Viridiplantae; phylum Streptophyta; class Magnoliopsida; order Asterales; family Asteraceae; genus Helianthus; species Helianthus tuberosus. The sequence goes on from JARYGA010013820.1 coordinate 10,419, forward strand.
AAATCAAGGATCCAGGATCCTGAAAGGATCCAGGATCCTGAAAGGATCCCGGAAAAGGCTCCTGCTCCTCCAGCAGATGCACAAGTTATAAACTTCATATCCGGTGGATCAGACATTTGTGGTACTTCCTTTTCAGCAGCCAAAAGACATGCCAAGGAAACCAAGATGGATATTGGAGACATACCCGTCCGGACCTCCACTGTTACCAAGGATAAAATTATAACTTTTGATGAGGATGATCGTGTTGACATTCAGGATCCTCATCATGATGGTCTTGTTATCACTCTGTTTATTTCTAACCACTTTGTTCGCAGGATCCTGATAGATGGAGGAAGCTCAGTAAACATCATTCAACTTGATGTCCTCAAGAAGATGAACATTCCTGAATCAGACATTGTCCCAAGATCCTCAGTTCTTGTGGGATTCAGCGGAGAGACCAAAAATACATTGGGGGACATCAAACTCCCCATCTATATTGAAGGACTTCATTCTTATAAAAATTTTTGTGTTATAGATTGCTTATCCTGTTGTAATGTTATCCTTGGCAGGCCATGGATACATGACATGAAGGCATTTCCATCTACCTATCATCAATGTGTAAAGCTTCCTAGCCCGTGGGGAGTGGTGAAAATTGAGAGTGATCAACAAGAAGCTAAGAATTGTTACACGTCATCAATGAAGCCAGCCTCAAGACCAAGGGAGCAATAGCAATTAAAGTATCCTCCAAGAGATGTCTTGGAGGCAAGAGAACAGGATGTGAAAGAAATCCTTATGGATCCTCATGATCCTGAATCCATAGTCTTCATAGGATCAGGGATCCTAAGCAACATTGAACAGGATCTAGTATCCTTCCTTAAGAGGAGAAAAACTACCTTTGCCTGGAAGCATGAGGACATGACAGGTATATCTAAAGATATAATCACTCATAAACTTGGCATTGACAGGTCATTCAAGCCAATTCATCAAAAAAGGAGGAAGTTTGCACCTGAAAGGAATGCTATTATCCAGGAAGAGGTAGATAAACTACTTCGGGCAGGTATGATAAGAGAGGTTAAGTATCCAAGATGGTTAGCCAATGTGGTTGTTGTTCAAAAGAAAAATGGAAAGTGGAGGGTATGTGTCGATTTTACTGATTTAAACAAGGCATGTCCCAAGGATCCTTTCCCATTACCCCACATTGACTCCATGGTGGATGCTACCGCGGGTCATGAGTTGTTGACTTTTATGGATGCTTCATCTGGATTTCAACAAATTCAGATGGAACCATCTGATCAAGAGGATAAAGCCTTTATGACCCCAACTGGTATATATTGTTATATTGCTATGCCATTTGGACTAAGGAATGCAGGTGCTACTTATCAAAGGCTAGTCAATATGATGTTCAAGGAACAAATTGGACACACTATGGAAGTCTATATAGATGACATGGTGGTTAAGTCCAAGAAAGCTGAGGATCACCTTAGAGACTTGGAGGAAGCATTCAATATCCTTGATAAATTTAATATGAAACTAAATCCTTCCAAGTGTCACTTTGGTGTTAAAGCAGGTAAATTCCTAGGCTATATGGTGACAAAAAGAGGCATTGAAGCAAGTCCAGAGCAAATTAAGGCTATTGTGAATATCAAATCTCCTGCCAATGCTAAGGATGTGCAAAGATTGACAGGCAGGATCGCAGCCTTGAACAGGTTTATATCCAAATCCTCAGAAAAATGCAAGGAATTCTATGACATTTTGAGGAAGAACAAGAAATTTGAATGGACTGAAAAGCATGAAAATGCTCTCAAAGCTCTTAAGGATTACCTATCCTCAGCCCCTGCCTTGATGAAACCAGAAAAAGGAGATATATTATCCTTGTATCTGGCGGTATCCTCTAAAGCAGTAAGTGCGGTCCTTGTTAAGGATCACGAAGGTACACAACATCCTGTCTATTATGTAAGTAAGAGTTTGCTTGATGCTGAATCCAGGTATTCACATTTAGAAAAACTTATCCTTGCACTAATTATGGCATCTACTAAATTAAGACATTATTTTGAAACTCATGCCATTATTGTTAAGACTAATTTTCCAATTAAGAATGTTCTCAGGAAACCTGAAATGTCAAGAAGGATGGCTAAGTGGGCAGTGAAGCTTAGTGCTTATGATATAAGATATGAACCAAGGACTGCCATTAAATCTGTTAGGGGTGGATTTCTAAATAACCAGTGATCCTTATTTGCCGTTGGATTTAGTGATCCTCAATCCTGTCTGAAGTAGTGATCCTCAGAAGTGTTGCAGGATCAGGATCAGGATCATGGATAACTATAAGGATCCCAGTACTAACGATTGTCTATTTTGAATTCGTAAATGTTTTGCAGGAATATCAACTTGGACTGAGTCTTGGCGACATTCCTGGAGAATATTCTTATTGTATTCCGCACGTGCTTGGCCAGAAATGGACGTTGTGGAGTCGTGGAAGACTTGCACGTTTTGCGGAATGTTAGTTAGGCTTGATATTTTCTATTTGTAAAGGGGTAGCGAGCTATATTAGTGACACTTAGCTATTTTTGGCTACACACACACACTCATACAACCGCTCTCACTGACTCTCAACGAAACACTGAGCATTTTTCATACATTTCTACACGTTACACTATAGTGATCCTTGTACTTAGCTCGCTATCATCCGAAGTTGTAACAGATTGTTTGTTTAATTTGAGTTGGTGATCGGTAGTTTCCATCACCCGGGGTTTTTTGTGCCGGAGATCAACTCTTGATTAAGGGCTTTTTCCCCGTATAAATCTTCGTGTCATTTGTTCATTACACTTCATAGTGATCCTTATTATTGTCCATCAATTCAAGCATCATACCTCACAACAGAAAGTTTGGTTACATTGTCATTGCTTGATTTTTGACCAAAACAGTTTGGCGCCCACCGTGGGGCAATTGGTGCTTCATTCTTAGAAAGATTCGTGTTTTTGTGGTCATTTTGATCCGCTACAACCAAACAGATGGCTTCCTCAGTGAAGAATACTTCAAGTTTGATGCCCTCATTCAGTTCCTCACAAGGCGTTCCTCCTTTGCCTCCACCACCTTCTGGATCCCAGAAGAATGCTGAGAATGCTGCGAAGAAACCAACTCCTATTTTCCAAAAACCACCTACTTCTTCTGTTTCAACTAATCCTACTACTAATGATCTTTATGCCTTGATTTTGCAGATGAGGAATCATGCACAAGAGCAGGATAAAACCAACGAAAGGATCCTCCGGGAAATCGATGAAATCAAGAAACAGAAGAAATCAGTGGAGGATCACTCCCCTCTGATGCCAAGATCGCTGAACTTCGACACTCCGGTCATAACCTCACAATACTCAGCAGTTCCGGACGTGCAATACTTGGGTGAACTACCAGGAAGGCGTTATGGGACAACAACAATGAGTCAGGCATTTGGCTCTTGCTTCCAGCCTCAGGGATCCTCTTCTCAACCATTAGGATCCTCTTCTCAGCATCAAGGATACTTTACGTCAGGAGGATATGTGGGAATGCATGCAGTACAAGGATCCTCCCAGGTCCAAGGATCCTCCCAGGTACAAGGATCCTCCCAGGTCCAAGGATCCTCCCAGGTCCAAGGACCCTCCCAGGTCCAAGGACCCTCCCAGGTCCAAGGATCCTCCCAGGTCCAAGGATCCTCTCTGGTCCCAGGATCCTTTCAGATTCAAGGATCATCACAATTCCAAGGATCCAACCCCCTTCAAAATCAAGGATCCTTGAGAAATATGCAACCTCAAAACTCAGACGTCCATCAAGGAGACTTCATACCAATGCAGACCATTGCCTCATCTGGTCCTTCAATTATGCCAGAGTCTCGACAAGATGGATTCACATTCGTAATTCCAAACTCGAATCCTGTGGGAGGTAACACTTTTAATAATTTATATAACACTAACCATGGCTTTATGCAGGATACAGGTATCAATCAGGCCATGGCTAGGGAACTGCAAAAGCTTAAGGATATGATATCCAGTGTACCAGGAGTGGTTAAACCCATTCCCGAGATTGCGGATGGTAGCCATAGGATATCTCGTTTTGCACCACCTTTGTGTGATGCTGAGATACCTAAAAGATTCCAGATACCATCAATGAAACTATATGATGGTTCAACGGATCCAGAATAGCATGTAGCTCAATACAGGGAGAGGATGGAGATCAATCCAATTCCGAAAAGATTGAAAGAAGCATGCCTATGCAAGGGATTTGGGTCCACACTTACAGGATCTGCTCTTAAATGGCTGCTAAGTCTTCCCCCTTACTCTATTACTTCATTTGCTAATTTAGTTAACTTGTTCAATAGTCAATTCTCTTGTAGCAGAAAATTTGAACGATTAACTAGTGATCTATATAGGGTAACACAAGGTCAAAATGAATCACTTAGAGATTATATCACTAAGTTTAGTAAAGAATCCTTAGACATTCCCAATTTGGATATAGCTACCGCTGTTGAAGCCTTTAAAATGGGATTGCTTAGGGATTCATTGTTCTATGATGATCTTGTTATGACACCTTGCAGGAATCTTGATGAAGTAAGGACTAGGGCCCTTAGGTTCATCCGCCTAGAGGATGACAAAAGGATCCAGGACAGATTGACAGGATCCACCAAACAGGATAAGCAAGGATCCTACTTCAGGAACAACAAATCCAAGTCTTATAACAGATCTGATAACCAGAATGTGCACGCAATGGAACAAGAAGAGGATGATGAGAATTATCCTCCTATTTCTGAATATTGTTTCTCTGTTGATAACAATGAACTAATCCTTGCAATGTAGAATCTAGGTGAGAAAGCTAGGTGGCCAAGGAAAAGTGATAAACCAGCTGCTACAAAGGATAAATCCAAGTGGTGTGCGTATCATGAGGATTTTGGGCATCTCACTGAAGAGTGTATTGCACTTAGAAAGGAGATTGGTTATTTATTGAGCAAGGGGCATTTAAAGGAACTCTTGGGACGAAAGAAGTCAAGAACCCAGGATCCTGAAAGGATCCCAGAAAGGGCTCCTGCCCCTCCGGCAGATGCACAAGTCATAAATTTCATATCCGGTGGATCAGACATCTGTGGTACATCCTTCTCAGCAGCAAAAAGACATGCTAAGGAAACCAAGATGGATAATGGAGACAGACCCGTCAGGACCTCCGTTGTCACCCAGGATAAAGTCATTACTTTTGATGAGGATGATCGTGTTAACATCCAGGATCCTCACCATGACGGTCTCGTAATTACATTGTTTATTTCTAACCACTTTGTTCGCAGGATCCTTATAGATGGAGGAAGCTCTGTGAACATCATTCAGCTGGATGTTCTCAAGAAAATGAACATCCCAGAGTCCGATATTATCCCAAGATCCTCAGTACTTGTGGGATTCAGTGGAGAAACAAAGAATACATTGGGGGACATCAAACTCCCAATCTATATTGAAGGATTGCATTCTTATCAAAAGTTTTGTGTTATTGATTGCTTATCGAGTTGTAACGTTATCCTTGGCAGGCCATGGATACATGATATGAAGGCAGTTCCATCCACCTATCATCAGTGTGTAAAGCTTCCAAGTCCATGGGGAGTGGTGAAAATTGAGAGTGATCAACAGGAGGCCAAGAATTGCTATACCTCATCAATGAAACCAGCCTCAAGACCAAGGGAGCAATAGCAATTAAAGTATCCTTCAAGAGATGTCTTGGAGGCAAGAGAACAGGATTTGAAAGAAATCCTCATGGATCCTGATGATCCTGAATCCAAGATCTTCATAGGGTCAGGGATCCTCAGCGATATTGAACAAGAGCTAGTATCCTTTCTTAAAAGAAGGAAGACCACCTTTGCCTGGAAACATGAAGACATGACAGGTATATCTAAGGATATAATTACTCACAAACTTGGCATTAACAGGTCATTCAAGCCAATTCATCAAAAGAGAAGAAAGTTTGCACCTGAAAGAAATGCTATTATCCAGGAAGAGGTAGATAAGCTACTTCGAGCAGGTATGATTAGAGAGGTTAAGTATCCAAGATGGTTAGCCAATGTGGTTGTTGTACAAAAGAAAAATGGAAAGTGGAGGGTATGTGTCGATTTTACAGATTTAAATAAGGCATGTCCCAAGGATCCTTTCCCATTACCCCACATTGACTCCATGGTGGATGCTACCGCGGGTCATGAGTTGTTAACTTTCATGGATGCTTCATCTGGATTTCAACAAATTCAGATGGAACCATCCGATCAAGAGGATACAGCCTTCATGACCCCAACTGGTATATACTGTTATATTGCTATGCCATTTGGATTAAGGAATGCAGGTGCTACTTACCAAAGGCTTGTCAATATGATGTTCAAAGAACAAATTGGATACACTATGGAAGTCTATATTGATGACATGGTGGTTAAGTCCAAAAGAGCTGAGGATCACCTTAAAGACTTGGAGGAAGCATTCAATATCCTTGATAAATTTAATATGAAACTAAATCCTTCTAAGTGTCATTTTGGTGTAAAGGCAGGTAAATTTTTAGGATATATGGTAACAAAGAGGGGCATTGAAGCAAGTCCAGAGCAAGTTAAGGCCATCGTGAATATCAAATCTCCTGCCAATGCTAAGGATGTGCAAAGGTTGACCGGCAGGATCGCAGCCCTGAACAGATTCATATCCAAATCCTCAGAAAAGTGCAAGGAGTTCTATGACATCCTGAGGAAAAACAAGAAATTTGAATGGACTGAGAAGCATGAAAGTGCCCTTAAAGTTCTTAAAGATTACCTATCCTCAGCCCCAGCCTTAATGAAACCAGAAAAGGGAGATGTGTTATCCTTATATTTGGCGGTATCCTCAAAAGCAGTAAGTGCGGTCCTTGTTAAGGATCATCAAGGTACACAACATCCTGTTTATTATGTAAGTAAGAGCTTACTTAATGCTGAATCCAGGTATTCACATTTAGAAAAACTTATCCTTGCATTAATTATGGCATCTACTAAATTAAGACATTATTTTGAGACCCATGCCATTATTGTTAAAACTAATTTCCCAATTAAGAATGTTCTCAGGAAACCTGAAATGTCAGGAAGGATGGCTAAGTGGGCAGTGAAGTTGAGTGCATATGATATAAGATATGAGCCTAGGACAGCCATTAAATTCCAAGCATTAGCTGACTTTGTGGCAGATTTCAGTAGTGATTTGCAAAAGGAAGCTGAACTAGAAGTCCAACAGCTTGAAGAAACCAAGGATCCTTGGATACTGTTTACTGATGGATCCTCCAATGTGAATGGAATAGGGCTTGGAATACTACTAAAATCGCCACAGGGGGACATAATACCCCACTCCATAGCTTGTGAATTTCAAACTACCAACAATGAGGCTGAATATGAAGCCTTGATAGCTGGTTTGCAAATTGCAAAGCATATGAATATTAGGTATCTTGAGGTACATGTAGATTCTTTATTGATCACTAATCACTTCAATGGATCCTATGATGTTAAAGGTGAAAAGCTAATCAAATATTTGGAGATAGTCAAAGAATTGGCACTCTTTTTTGTATCCTTTAGTTTGACACAGGTACCAAGGGAAGAGAATGCAGAAGCTGATGCATTAGCCAATCTAGGATCATCTTTGAAGATTCCTGAGGATATTGAGATCCCTATTATCCATATCCTGACCCCTGCTATCAAGGATCATGTAACTATGGAGATAGGAGAAGATTCTGCAATCATCCCTAGTGATGATACCCAATCTCATTCAGGATCATGGATAGTTCCAATCATGAGATACATACAACATGGAGAAATCCCTACAGGAGAAAACCCAAGGGCTTTTAAAATTAAGGTATCTCAATTTACAATATTAAATAATATGTTATATAAACGATCTCTTGCAGGACCATACTTGAGATGCATTGAGGATCTTGAAATTCAAGAAGTCCAAAAGGATTTCCATGAAGGAGATTGCGGAAACCACACTGGGGGCAGGGCATTATTCTCAAGGATCCTGAGAACGGGATACTATTGGCCCACTATGAAGAAGGACGCTGTGGAATATGCCAAGAAGTGTGATCCTTGTCAAAGGCATAGTAATATCCTTCACCAACCAGCAGAGCTCTTGCATCCTATATCTTCTTCTTGGCCATTCATGAGATGGGGAATGGATATAGTTGGAAAGCTTCCTAAGGCACCAGGTGGAAAAGTGTCACGGCCCATGACCCGGTTTGACCCGTTTCAAGAGCCGCGGCAGAAAATACTGCGGTATTTATTTAATTGAGTTTAACAGCGGAAACAGGATCGTTTAAAGCTAAAATTTTTCCCCGATTATTTTATTTCACAATTCGGGATAAAACCCCGATAATTTACAATAGTATGATTTTTCTAGGAAATCGTTATGTTACAAAATTTATTGCTTTATTTTATAATGAGCCACTATCTTAAGCTTGAAATGCTCCCCAGCACTTTTCCTGATTTACAACAGATCACCTGAAACATGTTTGAAAAAGGTTTTGTCAGCGGGAAATACTGAGTGAATCATTCTATTTACTAAAATGACTCATTTGTTATAATATACAGTATTAAGAGCGATTACAATGTTTCTGATATCAATCCAACTACCCACGGTACTTGCCACTCGACCCATTGGCCCATTCGTCCAATGGTGTCTGTGACTATGGTCATATCCCCCATTGGCTGCCCCAATGGTGACGATTATCAAGTAATGTATACAAAACCCCACATACCGGCTGTAACTTGGTGATTACAAAGACTTAATCCCCGTAATTATAACTTTTAATAAAACATGATTTTGTAAATAGATTTGATAAAAAGAGAGAATGACTCACAAACTGTGAGAAAAGGAGAATGACTCACATTGCAGATTTATACGGGCAGAGCCTAGCCTACTGATTAGCCTTTATCCTAATTTCAATAACAAGCACACAATTTGGAATTAGTAATCAATCCAGCATTTACGATAACTCACGAGATCAAATTTTCACAATGAATGTCAAAATGCAATACTTTGTCCATCGAATTAACGATGATCCATTGAATTAACAATGAACGACAAGGTATAATACTTTACCCATCGAATTAACGATAATCCGTTGAATTAACAACGAACGATAAAGTATAATACTTTACCTATCGAATTAACGACAATCCGTCAAATTAATGACGAACGATAAAGTATAACCCTAATGTGGGCGGCACTTAAACATTCATTGGATATTTAGATCAATCGGACAATGAATCGTAGCAGCGATTGTGCTAATACCCTGATTGCAGCTTCAATTTAGTGCATGTGTGTGTTAATTGTGAGTATTTGGATGATATCTCCGCGCCTGAAGTGAATTTCTTCGTCGTTCTTCTTCCAGAAATCAAGTCCCACTGTCCTCTATTTATAGCCAAAATTTGACCCTTACGCGGCCCGCTTTATTTTTGGCTTATCCTCACGCGGGCCGCGTGAGACCTATTTTTTTCTATAGGGTTGCCACATGTGGGACTAGCTCAGCTGAGTCGACGAATTTCATTAATTCAACTTGGACAGCACGTAATTTAGATAATCGTTAACTAGGAAATACCCCCCTGAGTTTTAGGGGCCCTAATCCTGATTCTGAAAATTATGAAACTTTTAGGGTTTGATCAGAATCACTTGGGTGTCTCAATTAGGGTTTCCTATTGGTCAAATTAATTTAATAATTATGACTTTTGATGAGAGTTGTTACATTCTCCCCAACTTAATAAAAATCTCGTCCTCGAGATTTACTGGAATAATTGAGAATACTTTCTCTTCCTTTTTGATTCCAGTTCCCACGTATATTAGGATCCTGTCTTGGAATCCTACTTTACTTAAACTAACACTATTGGTTTACCTTTATATCTTGGAAAGCTACTACCAAATATTCGTCTGATAGACATTTCTGGAGATTGGATATATAAAATATATCATGTATTCCAACTAACTTTCCTGGTAGTTGTAAATTATAAGTAACTGATCCAATATGGGAATTACTGGAAATGATTCTACCTACTTTTGGACTTAGTTTTCCTTTCTTACTCCTTTCCAAGGAGATACTTCCAATTATATTTTGTCTCCAACTCGAACTTCAACGGCTTTTATCTATTATCTGCATAATTCTTATGACTATCTCTTGCCGTTTTCAGCTTTTCTTTTGTGATACTGAATATCACAATTGTAGTTATTTAGGATTTTCATCCATCTTCTTTGCCTTAAATTCTTTTTGGCCCAATTATATATATCTTAACTTCTTATAATCTGTATAGATAGTATCCTTACTTCCATACAGATAATATCTCCAAATCTTAAGGCAAATTTATGACTCTAAATTCTATCTTATGAGTGGTATAATTCTTTCGGACTTTTTCAATTGGCTTGAGGCATACGCAATTACCTTTTTGCGTTGCATTAAGAAATATCCAAACCCTAGCTTTGAAGCATTACCGTATACTTCAAAATCTTCTATTCCTTCTGGTAAGACTAGGATTGTAGTATTGGTTAACTTAATTAATGGTATTTATTTTGAAAATTCCTTAATAAATTGTCTGTAGTATCGGACTAAACTTCTAATTCCCATTGTGAATTAGGTAATCTTCCATTTGGTAATTGCTGCTATCTTAGCAGAATTTATGTGAATATCTTCATGATTCACCATATGACCTAAAAATTGCACTTCTGATAGCCAAAATTCATACTTCGAAAATTTGGCGTAAAGCTTTTCTTTTCTTAACAAAGTTAAGAATACCTGCCAGTGCTGTCAATGTTCTTTCTACTTTTGTAATAAATAAGTATATTATCTATGAAGATAATTACAAATTTATCCAAATAGAGTTTACCGATCCTATTTATCATGTCCATGAATGCTGCAGTTGCATTCTTTAATATGAAGGGCATGACTATAAACTAGTAATGACAATTACTAGTTCTGAAAACAGTCTTAGGTACATCTTCCTCTGATACTTTTAATTGATAATGTACGGAACATAAGTTGATCTTAGAAAGCTATCTATCTTCCTGAAATTGATCGAATAGATCATTTAATTCTAATTAATGAGTATTGATTTCTTGATTATAACCTTATTCAATTTCCTATAATCAATACACATTCTTATGGAACCATACTTTTCTTAACAACCAATAATGTGCTAACCGATAAGGTTCCTTGGCTTATCGGTAAAATTCTTGAAATTGATAAATCCTAAATTCTATCTTCCTATCTGGTGGTAATCCAAGTAAATCTTCTGGAAATATATTTGGGTATTCGGAATTTACAGAAATTTCCTTAAATTCTGTATCTTTAGTATTAATGATTACGGAAATCATATATACTATTCCTTTGCTTTCGTTCATATTTAGCAATTTCTATTACTGATATGAACTTCATAAGTTTATATGGTTTATCTCTTGTGATCATAATTTCTCTGATAGTTGATTGAATTTCTAAGAAATTCTGATCACAGATAATGATCACAACATCGAATTCAACTAATTTCATAAATAATAGGGTTGCAGAAAACTTATAACTTATTTCTATGTTCTGCATAACCTATTTTATTTTAACTGAATTTCCATCTGCCGTTTCTAAATATAGAAATTTATCTAATGCTGGTTATCGGTAAGTTAGGAATTTGGCAGAGTAAAGTATTTATAAAACTTTGGTTTGCACCAGAGTCAAATAATACTTTTATATAAACGTTGTAAGCTAAGAACATACCGACTATCACATCTGGAATCATCTCGGCTTCATGAGTAGTCAGCTGAAAGGCTCTCTCATTCCTTTTTGCTCCTTCTGCTGGTTTGGCTTGGTTGTCAAATGATTTATTCAGTTTTGGACAATCTGGCCTAAGATGTCCAGTTTCTCTACAGTTGTAGCAAACTGAAAATTTCTTCCTCCTACAATCTTCTTCTTGATGTCCTGGAATTTTGCAAAAATTGCAATATCCTTTGCATCTTCCAAAATGCTTCTTTTTGCAAAATTTGCAAAATGGACTAGTAGAAGATTGCCTATTCCCTCCTTTCTTGAAATGGTTATGGTTACCCGAACTGAATTCTTGGGTAATCTTTTGGGCTACTTCCTTCCTTCTATTTTCTTCTCTTGTCCGTACTAGCTCGTCAGTTATAGTATTGGCTAATTCCACCGCATCATCAATTGTGCGAGGTTTCGCAGCTTTGACAATATTACGGATCTCAGAAATTAATCCCCAAATATAACGAGAAATAAGTACCGGCTCTGGCGAAGCCAGGATTGGTACCACTCGAGCATATTCGAAGAATGTCATAGTATAACCTCGACAATCTATATCCACCATCCGGTGAGTTAGAAACTTATTTGCCATTTGATCTTTTTCGTACTCGGGACAGAATTTTCTTTCTACAAGACTCTTAAATTCTTCCCAATTCATAGCATACGCCATCCTTCTTCCTTTTGCTTGTAACATCGTATTCCACCATTCTAGCGCCACTTCTTTGAAAAGATTTGATGCATACATGACCTGATCATCCTGAGCACATTTACTTATGGCAATTACTGCCTCGGTTTTCTCTAACCAACGCAGTACTGCAGTCGCTCCTTCATTGCCTGCAAACTCAGTGGGTTTACAAGCAAGAAATTCTTTGTAAGTGCAACCAGGCGTTGCAACTTTCCTTTTCTTAGGGAGCGGAGCTTGCCGTGGTTCATTATCATGTTTAACATGATTATTACCTCCATTTACGCTATTACTGAAATTATCTTCAGAAATGCGTTTACTAGGAACAACTTGTTGAGGTTCAATTGGATTTTTAACAGCAGCAATGATTGCTGGAATAGCGTTGGCTATCCCTTGAGCAACTATTCCTGGAATAGTGTTGACTATGATATTTTCTATATCTTGCCTAGTCACATATTGGTTCCCCGATTGTTGCTCAGATAGATTACCCTCATTGACTGGTTCATTATTAGCGTTTTCCATCTGATATCTATTTTATAGATATATAATTAGTATAGAGGAAATAATCTAATGTCACAATTTTAGTTGCACATAATCACATAAACGAATATACAAACAAAATTGTAACTTTTCTAATATTTCCTTATATTATGTTTCTTATATACACCTGTTTTATTATTTATTTTACACATACTGATTTTACTGTTACTATTACACAATCACAGTTTCATAATCCCCTATCCTTTGTTAAATAATGTTCTAGTAACGGCGTTTCTTCTCATCGTATTTCCAGGAAATTTGTCCCAAAGTCTCTTGGATCCTATTCCCAGCATCCATGTTGTCAAAATTATGGAGTTCAGTCCTATTCTTGTTACTTATTGGTAAATTTGGTAAAGGTTCTGGATTGTACTTAGGAAAAAGCCTATAGGGATGGTTTTGTAACAGTATTTCATTATCCAACCATTCGTCTATATTCCAGTGATTAGAAGAGTTTGGAATAGATGGTTCTAAGTTCATAAAATTATTTTCATTAACAGGCTCAATAGTATCATCGGTTGCCATTATAAAATCTAATTCTTCTTGAGATGGTAATCCCTCCATTTGCCTAGAGCTATCCCCAATTTCCATTTTCTTAGGCTTAGGTTTTTCGAAAGATAAAGCATTGAATTCTATAGGTTCTTCTATATCTGGTATATACCTATTGAAATCTCTGGAAACTTCTATTCTTACTGGATAGAGATTTAAATTCTGAAGGGCTTCCGACAGATCACTCATGCTGATTAATAAAATACACATAATTATTAAATCATACTAAAATTTTATATAACAACTTTTTAAATAGTATTTCATATTACCAAAACAACTAAAAATTTAAACATACTAGGTTTTATTTGTAATTTATTTATAAATTTTCTAGACTGTAGATAATAAAAATACTAACTTTAAATCAGAATATTTAAAGATTTATATTTACTATTTACAGTAATCAACCTATAGAAATCTATATACTAAATAAGTATGATGACTTAATTTACATATATTAACTAGTCATTATCATGGTGGATATTGGTTAGTGCTGCCTTGTTTAAGCATAGGTGATCAGTCCATGCCTAACTAAGGCTAGGTTCTCCAATATCTGCCTTTGATAATAACCATAGTATTTAAAAATAATCTTAATACTACTACTACTATTAATATTTTATTATTAATAATACAATTATTAATAATAAATAACTAGCAAAATTTTAAATAAGAGTATATAAAAATATAATTTCTTTACCATAATATAGTAATACTATATTAGGTAATTCCATATATTAATCAAATAAAATTATAATATTTTTTGATTAACAATAATAGAGCAACAAATAAAATCTGCCCATATTAAAATTAACAAATAGTCAGTTAATAAAACACATAATTACCTAATAATAATCAGGAAAAATTAAGTATTTCTAAATACTTAATTAGCTTAACCCAGTGGCTCTGATACCACCTTTTTCTGTCACGGCCCATGACCCGGTTTGACCCGTTTCAAGAGCCGCGGCAGAAAATACTGCGGTATTTATTTAATTGAGTTTAACAGCGGAAACAGGATCGTTTAAAGCTAAAATTTTTCCCCGATTATTTTATTTCACAATTCGGGATAAAACCCCGATAATTTACAATAGTATGATTTTTCTAGGAAATCGTTATGTTACAAAATTTATTGCTTTATTTTATAATGAGCCACTATCTTAAGCTTGAAATGCTCCCCAGCACTTTTCCTGATTTACAACAGATCACCTGAAACATGTTTGAAAAAGGTTTTGTCAGCGGGAAATACTGAGTGAATCATTCTATTTACTAAAATGACTCATTTGTTATAATATACAATATTAAGAGCGATTACAATGTTTCTGATATCAATCCAACTACCCACGGTACTTGCCACTCGACCCATTGGCCCATTCGTCCAATGGTGTCTGTGACTATGGTCATATCCCCCATTGGCTGCCCCAATGGTGACGATTATCAAGTAATGTATACAAAACCCCACATACCGGCTGTAACTTGGTGATTACAAAGACTTAATCCCCGTAATTATAACTTTGAATAAAACATGATTTTGTAAATAGATTTGATAAAAAGAGAGAATGACTCACAAACTGTGAGAAAAGGAGAATGACTCACATTGCAGATTTATACGGGCAGAGCCTAGCCTACTGATTAGCCTTTATCCTAATTTCAATAACAAGCACACAATTTGGAATTAGTAATCAATCCAGCATTTACGATAACTCACGAGATCAAATTTTCACAATGAATGTCAAAATGCAATACTTTGTCCATCGAATTAACGATGATCCATTGAATTAACAATGAACGACAAGGTATAATACTTTACCCATCGAATTAACGATAATCCGTTGAATTAACAACGAACGATAAAGTATAATACTTTACCTATCGAATTAACGACAATCCGTCAAATTAATGACGAACGATAAAGTATAACCCTAATGTGGGCGGCACTTAAACATTCATTGGATATTTAGATCAATCGGACAATGAATCGTAGCAGCGATTGTGCTAATACCCTGATTGCAGCTTCAATTTAGTGCATGTGTGTGTTAATTGTGAGTATTTGGATGATATCTCCGCGCCTGAAGTGAATTTCTTCGTCGTTCTTCTTCCAGAAATCAAGTCCCACTGTCCTCTATTTATAGCCAAAATTTGACCCTTACGCGGCCCGCTTTATTTTTGGCTTATCCTCACGCGGGCCGCGTGAGACCTATTTTTTTCTATAGGGTTGCCACGTGTGGGACTAGCTCAGCTGAGTCGACGAATTTCATTAATTCAACTTGGACAGCACGTAATTTAGATAATCGTTAACTAGGAAATACCCCCCCTGAGTTTTAGGGGCCCTAATCCTGATTCTGAAAATTATGAAACTTTTAGGGTTTGATCAGAATCACTTGGGTGTCTCAATTAGGGTTTCCTATTGGTCAAATTAATTTAATAATTATGACTTTTGATGAGAGTTGTTACATTCTCCCCAACTTAATAAAAATCTCGTCCTCGAGATTTACTGGAATAATTGAGAATACTTTCTCTTCCTTTTTGATTCCAGTTCCCACGTATATTAGGATCCTGTCTTGGAATCCTACTTTACTTAAACTAACACTATTGGTTTACCTTTATATCTTGGAAAGGTACTACCAAAGATTCGTCTGATAGACATTTCTGGAGATTGGATATATAAAATATATCATGTATTCCAACTAACTTTCCTGGTAGTTGTAAATTATAAGTAACTGATCCAATATGGGAATTACTGGAAATGATTCTACCTACTTTTGGACTTAGTTTTCCTTTCTTACTCCTTTCCAAGGAGATACTTCCAATTATATTTTGTCTCCAACTCGAACTTCAACGGCTTTTATCTATTATCTGCATAATTCTTATGACTATCTCTTGCCGTTTTCAGCTTTTCTTTTGTGATACTGAATATCACAATTGTAGTTATTTAGGATTTTCATCCATCTTCTTTGCCTTAAATTCTTTTTGGCCCAATTATATATATCTTAACTTCTTATAATCTGTATAGATAGTATCCTTACTTCCATACAGATAATATCTCCAAATCTTAAGGCAAATTTATGACTCTAAATTCTATCTTATGAGTGGTATAATTCTTTCGGACTTTTTCAATTGGCTTGAGGCATACGCAATTACCTTTTTGCGTTGCATTAAGAAATATCCAAACCCTAGCTTTGAAGCATTACCGTATACTTCAAAATCTTCTATTCCTTCTGGTAAGACTAGGATTGTAGTATTGGTTAACTTAATTAATGGTATTTATTTTGAAAATTCCTTAATAAATTGTCTGTAGTATCGGACTAAACTTCTAATTCCCATTGTGAATTAGGTAATCTTCCATTTGGTAATTGCTGCTATCTTAGCAGAATTTATGTGAATATCTTCATGATTCACCATATGACCTAAAAATTGCACTTCTGATAGCCAAAATTCATACTTCGAAAATTTGGCGTAAAGCTTTTCTTTTCTTAACAAAGTTAAGAATACCTGCCAGTGCTGTCAATGTTCTTTCTACTTTTGTAATAAATAAGTATATTATCTATGAAGATAATTACAAATTTATCCAAATAGAGTTTACCGATCCTATTTATCATGTCCATGAATGCTGCAGTTGCATTCTTTAATATGAAGGGCATGACTATAAACTAGTAATGACAATTACTAGTTCTGAAAACAGTCTTAGGTACATCTTCCTCTGATACTTTTAATTGATAATGTACGGAACATAAGTTGATCTTAGAAAGCTATCTATCTTCCTGAAATTGATCGAATAGATCATTTAATTCTAATTAATGAGTATTGATTTCTTGATTATAACCTTATTCAATTTCCTATAATCAATACACATTCTTATGGAACCATACTTTTCTTAACAACCAATAATGTGCTAACCGATAAGGTTCCTTGGCTTATCGGTAAAATTCTTGAAATTGATAAATCCTAAATTCTATCTTCCTATCTGGTGGTAATCCAAGTAAATCTTCTGGAAATATATTTGGGTATTCGGAATTTACAGAAATTTCCTTAAATTCTGTATCTTTAGTATTAATGATTACGGAAATCATATATACTATTCCTTTGCTTTCGTTCATATTTAGCAATTTCTATTACTGATATGAACTTCATAAGTTTATATGGTTTATCTCTTGTGATCATAATTTCTCTGATAGTTGATTGAATTTCTAAGAAATTCTGATCACAGATAATGATCACAACATCGAATTCAACTAATTTCATAAATAATAGGGTTGCAGAAAACTTATAACTTATTTCTATGTTCTGCATAACCTATTTTATTTTAACTGAATTTCCATCTGCCGTTTCTAAATATAGAAATTTATCTAATGCTGGTTATCGGTAAGTTAGGAATTTGGCAGAGTAAAGTATTTATAAAACTTTGGTTTGCACCAGAGTCAAATAATACTTTTATATAAACGTTGTAAGCTAAGAACATACCGACTATCACATCTGGAATCATCTCGGCTTCATGAGTAGTCAGCTGAAAGGCTCTCTCATTCCTTTTTGCTCCTTCTGCTGGTTTGGCTTGGTTGTCAAATGATTTATTCAGTTTTGGACAATCTGGCCTAAGATGTCCAGTTTCTCTACAGTTGTAGCAAACTGAAAATTTCTTCCTCCTACAATCTTCTTCTTGATGTCCTGGAATTTTGCAAAAATTGCAATATCCTTTGCATCTTCCAAAATGCTTCTTTTTGCAAAATTTGCAAAATGGACTAGTAGAAGATTGCCTATTCCCTCCTTTCTTGAAATGGTTATGGTTACCCGAACTGAATTCTTGGGTAATCTTTTGGGCTACTTCCTTCCTTCTATTTTCTTCTCTTGTCCGTACTAGCTCGTCAGTTATAGTATTGGCTAATTCCACCGCATCATCAATTGTGCGAGGTTTCGCAGCTTTGACAATATTACGGATCTCAGAAATTAATCCCCAAATATAACGAGAAATAAGTACCGGCTCTGGCGAAGCCAGGATTGGTACCACTCGAGCATATTCGAAGAATGTCATAGTATAACCTCGACAATCTATATCCACCATCCGGTGAGTTAGAAACTTATTTGCCATTTGATCTTTTTCGTACTCGGGACAGAATTTTCTTTCTACAAGACTCTTAAATTCTTCCCAATTCATAGCATACGCCATCCTTCTTCCTTTTGCTTGTAACATCGTATTCCACCATTCTAGCGCCACTTCTTTGAAAAGATTTTATGCATACATGACCTGATCATCCTGAGCACATTTACTTATGGCAATTACTGCCTCGGTTTTCTCTAACCAACGCAGTACTGCAGTCGCTCCTTCATTGCCTGCAAACTCAGTGGGTTTACAAGCAAGAAATTCTTTGTAAGTGCAACCAGGCGTTGCAACTTTCCTTTTCTTAGGGAGCGGAGCTTGCCGTGGTTCATTATCATGTTTAACATGATTATTACCTCCATTTACGCTATTACTGAAATTATCTTCAGAAATGCGTTTACTAGGAACAACTTGTTGAGGTTCAATTGGATTTTTAACAGCAGCAATGATTGCTGGAATAGCGTTGGCTATCCCTTGAGCA
>JARYGA010013821.1:0-33714 GCA_030545235.1 Helianthus tuberosus
AAAACTTTTATAACAGCAGACGCTCCCATTTACCTGCAAACCCAGAGAGAGTTCTGGAAAAATGCTACGTTTGAGAAACAAGACAATAAAGTAGTAGCCATCAACTCCTCGATATAGGGTAAAGCGATCCAAATCACTCCACAAACAATCTCAGAAGTCTTTAAACTCGATGATCAGAAAGGTAAAACTGAAAACTGATTTTCTGAAAAGAGGGTATGCAGAACAATCAAAGGTAGATACCTTACAAAAAGGTTACTTCCCATCTGCACCCAGATTTTTATTTCACACACTTTTGATGTGTGTTTCAAATAAAACAACAGCATTTAACGAAATACCATTGAAGATTCAATGCCTGGGCTATGCTATTTTAAATAATAAAGATTACAACTACTCCCAGGAAATCTTTAATGACTTGGTAAAAAATGTTGATAGCAAAGCATTTTTACTCTTTCCAAGGTTTCTAAGCTACTATTTTAAACAAAAATTTGAAAAAGAAAATGAAAATTTGCTAAAACAAGGTGTTTATTTTCAAATAAAAAGTTTAACACCTGAAACATTCACTAAAATGTTGGCACCAATAAAAACAAAAGCAGAGGTGTCTGAGCAGAATTTAGCAGTTACCACTACTCCTCAGACATCTGCTGCTGAGCCCACTACTCCAGGTGATCTTAGCAGCACTACCACTGCTTTGAAACCCACACCTGCCACTACCAAAAAGACCAAAAAGAAAACATCCAGAAAACCCACCAAACCCAAAACAAAGGCAAATCTGGAAGATGAGATCCCAGAGCAACTGCCAGTGACAAAACAAATGTCACCACAAACCACTGCTGCTACTTCCTCACAGCAGTTGGTAGAAAGATCTCCACCATTGCCTAAAACTCCTCCTGCATCCTCACAAAAGGATCAGGTTGTAAGCACAGGGACCCCACAATATGAAGCTCTGGACCCGATCGGATCCATCTTCCTCAGTCCTGATCCCAAGGACATGTCTCTTTCAACACACATACCCTCACCAATCATACTACCACAATCCATGCTACCTTTGTTGCATGCAGTTGATATAGCTCAGACATAAACCAGTTCCTCTCAATCACTCATCAAAGAGAGTACACTCCAACAAGTGACTGGATCTGATGCCTATACCTCTGCTATCCCAGCAACAACTGAGGAGGTTACACTGCAGGAGTTACAAGTAACTCCTGTCAGTAGTTCAAGTGGAGCAGCAACTACAAATGTTGGATCAACAGATCTACATATGGACAGTTTTTTCATTAATAAGTCTCCCTTGAAGGCAATTTCTTCTATAGCTCCTTCGATAACCACCAGTGAGTTTGTTTTAACCACTGGTACCATCAAAGGATTATCAAGTGCTGAAGAAAGAAGTCCCCAGTACCAAGAACAAGGGGCATCAATGGGTGATTTTTGGGACTCAGTTCCTAAGTCGCACATTGGTACAACCACTGCTGGTGGGGATTCAGATGATCCCATTAAAGTGGTGATGATTCAAAGTATCAGGAATTGACGGGCAGAGTTGAAAAACTTGAAACATTAGTTGCTGAGATAAAGGATATGGTGCAGCAGCTGCTAAAAGCTCAAAAAGCACAATCCACTGCTGCTCCAGCTCAAGCATCTGCACAACCTGCACCTACTGCAAATGAGCTGTTGAATATTTTCCAGCCCTTACTTGAAAAACAAAAACAGATGGCTGATCAGCAGCATGAAATACATGTGAAAATGCTGACAAACATGGTGGAGTCGAGATTTAAAGATACTCAAGCAGACATCAAAGCTATCAAGGCTCATCTCCAAAGCACTTCTGGAAAAGTTCCCTATACCATCCTTTTCATGGATAACCCCCTTGCAGATAATGCCAAAAGGGGGGAGAATATCAAGCAGTTGATGAAAAAGGGAATTGAAGATGGTCTGTATGTTGAACCAGAACAAGAAAAACAGTCATCTAAATCCTCAAAAGGTTCAAAATCTCAAACCATAAAATCTCAAACTTCCATCCAAACAGCTGATACAGTAGTAGTTACAAAAACTGCTAGTAGTAGCCAAACAGCTGCCACCACTTCAACACACACCACCACCACTGCTATACCACCACCATCAAAAATAACACCACCACCATCATCTCCTGCCAAAAAGCAGAAGACAACAGATGTTACAACATCGGTAGTAATGACAACAGTGGTTGAAGAACCAGTTGTTTCAACGGCTGTTAGTCAATCTCAAACCACTGAGCCACCCAAGACATCATCAGCCTCTCCTACAATAAAAAGGAGAAGGATTTTCATACCTGATGATTCACCAACACCATCACCACCATCAAAAACTACCTCACCACCTTCAACCCCTGCTCAAAAGCAGAAGACATCTACTGACACATCAGTAGTTGTAATGACAACAGAGGTTGAAACACCAGTTGTTTCAACAGCTGTTAGTCAACCATCCAACACTGCTCTTATCATTCCTACATCACAACCAAAATCCTCTTCATCAGTAAAGCTTCACGAAAGAAAAAGAGAAACAACTCAAGTCACTGATGAAAAATATGATCCTGTTGCCGCAAAATATCCACTGGAACTAGATGCTGTGAAAAATAAGATGAGACAATTTTACACCGAGGA
Organism: Helianthus tuberosus; assembly: GCA_030545235.1. Classification (NCBI taxonomy): domain Eukaryota; kingdom Viridiplantae; phylum Streptophyta; class Magnoliopsida; order Asterales; family Asteraceae; genus Helianthus; species Helianthus tuberosus. Next base: position 2,634 of record JARYGA010013821.1, read on the forward strand.
AGATCCTTCAAAAAGAAGATTCCCTTCCCTCATTGGCTTCATAGTCCCAGAAAACATGGATGAATATCTCGAATTAAAAGCAAGGCAGGCAAGGATTAGAGCTAAACTTGAATGCAAAGATGAAGGTGATGAAGCCATTGCAAAAAGAATGGTACTCTTGCTCACAAAGGTAAAGCTAATGGAAGACTATGCACAAGATCTGATCAAAGAAAAGAGAAATCAACGAAAAGCAACGAGAAAAGAGTATCTTGCATATATAATGAAAGAAAAATTATATCAAGCTGAAGAAAACCAATTTGAAGAGTGGCCACTGGTTGCCTTGAAGCATGAAGCAAACAGGATTGAAAGGGTTAAAAATGATCCAAGTAAGAAGAAGACAGCTCCAAATTGGAATAAGTACAAAAAGCTAATTGTTGATCTTACTTCTGAATACAAAAAGAAAAAGCAGGAACTGATAGAGGCTAAGGTGGATACTGCTGAAGCCATAGCAAAATGGACAAAGCAGTATACCGATGAGGCTTATGAACGGCTGAAGAAAAGAAAGATAACAGTCTCAGGCACTTCTAAAAAGCCAGACTACAACAAGATAGAACAACAGCTGGATGCTCTTAAAACACTGATTACATCAACAGTTGACCCGAGTCTTGTGATAAACCAAGAGAAAGGAAAACTTTTGACCAGTGAAGAAGAAAAAGAAAAGGAAGCTGAGTACTTCACAGAAGCCATCAAGAAAATGGGTCTAAAAGAAGATAGTTCAGTGAGCCTTCAAAACCTTTTCAAAAAGGTATTAACCAAACCTGCATCAACAAAAATTTTAGCAGATATTTCAGACAGTGAGCTTGATCAACAAAAGACACAAGAGCAAGTTGACAAAGAAGTTGCAGAAGATATAGCTGTAGCAAATGAAGTCATAGAAGAAGCTTTCAAAAGAATGTGTGAAGTTCAGGATACTGCTGTACAATTTTTCTCTAGGCCAAAATCTCAAAGCTCATCTGAAAATAAATCTCTCCCAAGAAACCCATTGGGTTCAAAAGTACTAAAGTGGATGTCTGATCAAAAGACCCACGTATTGAATCTGGTCAGATCCAATGGCAAAATGAAGTACATATCACGGAAAGAAGCACTAGGCCTTGGTGTTGAAGATTTGCAGGATCTCCTTGAACTTTCACTGTGCAGGGATGAGGATGACTCAAGTTCCAAAGACTTTGAAGCAGAATTTAAAAGACAAGCTAAGGAACTTCTGATGAGGAATAAAGATCCAGAATAATGAAGGGTTTTGGCATTATCTGTTCCAGGGGGAGATTGTTGGGATTGAACCCTGCCAGAGGAACAGATAATGAAAGCCAAAACCGGATCATGACGGTGGATTCACAATAAGCAGCAGTTTACACTAAGTCTTCTCCCTTGAAAGTGATTATAACATATGATGGTCTTACATCCACTGCCCGGATACAACTGCTGATGTTATTAAAAACCACTGATGAAGCCAGAAGACTGCTGAGAACTAAGCTCTGCTGGTACAATCTACTGATGACAAAGCACTGCCCAATCAAGGACTGATCAACCTTGATGAAAGCACTGATGTAAAGAGAAAGCAGTAGTTTAGTATGTCATCTGTTTTATGTATAGTCAGTGGTTAGGTTTAGTAGCGTTTGTATAAGAACAGTAGATACAGGTTGTTAGGCTGTTAGACGTCGCTTTCATGGTGACGTCAGCTGAGATGCCTCAGTGGTTTGGATTGTCTATAAATGTAACAGTACTCTGTACTGTTACATTTGATCGTTTTGAGTGAGTTCTTCTCCTCAATTCAATCCTTTCATCTTGTGCAACCAACCGCTGGAGTATCAGGCTGAGGGGGAGTTTAGTTTGTAAGCATGCTTATAATATTTTGAATTGCTTTGTAATCTTTTGACTGATGAAAAGCATTTGTTTATCTAAACTATTTTCTTCCTTGATTGTGATTACAAAGTTTGTGATCATTTCCGCTGCACTTAAACTCTATTTATCTCTATTTGATCTGTTCAAATTATACAAACAAGCACAATCATGAGAGCCTCCGATCTTAACATCGATGAGCATCACTTTCCATTTGATAACACCATAATCCCAAACCCATTTCAGAACTTGATGTGTCTACCTTCTTGGACTCCTCTTATGACACACAAAACCCTGAAACAAGTCAATCCACTACCCATCAACCTAAAGAAAAACCAAAAACCATAACCCCACCATGCACAATCTGTCTAAGTGATCTCACTATTTTCTAACCCATTACTAACCCGGTACCTCAACCCAATTCTTCAACGCCCCCTAACCAGCAAACACCACCTGACACAACTCTGGATACATCACCTGACTCACCTCGCACCCCACTCGCTCCTCACAGCGATACCGAACAAACCTCTACTCAGACCGAAGCACCGCACCATTCCACATCTCCCATCCATAGTCCCGTTCCCAGCCCACCTCCACCACCACCGCCTCCATGACACCCTAAGGCCGGTATATTTTGTAGGTCCCCTTGATGTATGGATCTTTCACAGAATTTTCAATCTAATCAAGAGTGCGGAATCCTCTTAATCAGAATATCACAGAATGAGTAGAAACAGAAATCAGCAATTCAGTTTCAAACCGGGTTTCTATTGATTATCAATCTCACAAGAATTACAATCAATCAAACCCTAACAACCACAAATTCGTCCAAGCCTATCTAACCACAAATCAATCAAACTCTATTATTCCACTACTACAAAGCTAAACCGCTAACTGTTTATCGTTTAACTAATTACAAGATATCCAAAGACCAAATCTAAGCTATTGTCACAAACATGCACCAACATATTTAAGCCTCGTCACCATGCTGACTTGTCTCATACTAATAACATACCACTTCATCGAGCCCTTTTTTTCCACCACTGATCCTAAAACCTATACTCGTGCCTCAAAAGATGATAAATAGGTTGTTGCAATGCGTCGTGAAACTGATGCCCTTCATAAAAACAACACTTGGTCATTAGTTCCACGTCCACCAAATTGTAATATTGTGGGATCTAAGTGGCTTTACTGAACTAAATTTCATTCGGACGGCTCCATTCAAAGGTATAAAGCTCGCCTTGTGGCTCAGGGATTCAGTCAAATTCCTGGACTTGATTACACTCACACATTTAGCCCGGTTATAAAGGCCACTACCGTTCGCACTGTCCTAGCCTTAGCCGCCATCAATCAATGTAAACTACACTAGTTAGATGTCAATAATGCGTTTTTACATGGACATCTGACTGAATGTGTTTTCATGGAACAACCACCTGGGTTTGTTGATCCTAAACATCCTAATCACGTATGAAAATTAAACAAGGCTCTCTATGGGCTCAAACAAGCGCCTAGAGCTTGGTTTCATCGCTTGAGTAATTTTCTTATCCACACCGGCTTTACTTGCAGTCGCGCTGACCCATCCCTATCCATCTTCAAAAAGGGCACCTATATCATGTGTCTTCTCGTCTATGTTGATGATCTCATCCTAACCGGCAATAAACCCATGCTCTCACCACCTTCATCAAACACCTTAACGAAGAATTTGCGATTAAGGATTTGAGTGAACTCAATTACTTTCTTGGGCTAGAAGTTACATACACAGAAAATGGTCTATTTTTTAATCAGTCTAAATATGCTAATGATATTTTAACTCGTGCTAAAATGTTGGATGCAAAACCAACTCCAATACCTTTAAGCACAAATGTTTCATTTGTTTCTACATGTGATAGGTTTCCTAACGCTACTCACTATCAGTCCATTGTAGGGGCTCTACAGTATCTCACCATCACGCGTCCTAACATTTCATACGCAGCTAATCAAGTTAGTCAATTTTTGCATGCTCCAACTACTAACCACTATCAGGAAGTCAAACGCATTCTTCGATACGTTAAAGGAAGTCTAGCATATGGTCTACACTATAGTCGTCCATCTTACAGTGGTCTCCTTGGTTACTCTGATGCTGACTGGGCCCGATGCTTAGAAACGCGTCGTTCCACTTATGGTTATTCTATATTCTTAGAGGGGGAACATTATATCATGGAGTGCAAAGAAGCAACCCACAGTCTCTCGATCAAGTTGCGAATCTGAATATCCTGCCATGGCAAATGCTGCTGCTGAAATTATATGGATAACACATCTTCTACAAGAGTTACATGCGCTACCTCCTGATCACCCTACTCTCCTATGTGATAATCGAAGTGCTCTATTTCTTACTCAAAATCCCGTCGCTCATAAACGAGCCAAACACATTGACCTGGATTATCACTTTATTCCTGAACTTGTTTCATCAGGAAAGTTGATCACTAAGTTTATACCTACCAAGCTTCAAGTGGCGGATAGTTTTACAAAGAGCCTTCCAAAACCACAATTTAATTACTTTTGACATATGCTTCACGTTGGACCGCGGCCATCTCGCTTGAGGGGGAATATTAGATAGTCAAACTGTTCACATTCCTGTAATATCACTTTAGTGTAGGCCCTTATTTGTAAACTTGAGTAGTATAAATTGTAATCTCCTGTATCTCTATATTCATTCACTTTTTATTCAATACCCCCACACCAGGCAATGCGGGGGCGTTTGATACTGACATTAAACCATCTAATGTGTTTGTTTTCACGTTGCTACGCATGCAACAGTTATAGTTGCATAATATACCCAAAACGGTTATAAAGTTTGAACAAAAGTTAATGTCTTCTTGTTGTTGAACAAATCCAACGGTGAAATATTCTTACTAATCAAATGAACGGACGGGTGAGATGGAGAGAGTTGGCAGGTTCATATGGTTGGTGTCACTTGTCTAGCATGTGTCATATCCACGTCACTTGTCTAGCATGTATCATATCCACGTCTGTCACACCCTCAAATTCCACATGCGGAGTAATACCGCGAGGCGTGTGACTGACTAGGATCAAGCCACTAATCATATTGAACAGATACAATAATAGTAAAGCAGTTTCACCAAACCAATACGATTAGTGACAGTTTAACGTTTAAGTCCAAAACATTTAAGTTCAACCAACAATTTGAAGAGAATAGCGGAAGCATAAAAATAGTTCAACATAAGTTCATAGTTTGTAATTATGAAAAGAACTAAACACGGGTTAGCTTGCCCACTACAATCCCAAGCTGCAAGCTCCAGCAATCACTGAGTACCTGCAAAGCATGCAGTAGGGTGTCAACATAAAGTTGCCGAGTTCATTGTTTCCAGTTTTAGTTTTCGAAAACTTAAGTTGTTTAGATAAAACATTTATAATCACGTTATGGGAAGCTACTCCATCTGTAAGCTCACTAAACTGCAGATATCAAAACTGATGACTGTCAAGTTATTGTGCCCCGTGTGTCAATGTCTATCATCATTGACCACGTGCAAGGCCTACTAGTTCACGCCCGATCCCCCCGGTCACGGTGTGAGGTTTGTAAAACCTAATAGAGCTATCAACTAATAACCCGTTCGCCCCCGGCGATTAATCGATATTGTAAGCGGGGACCTTCCACGATAAAGTTTCGTTTAGCTTTGCTACTTGTGATTTATAAATAACATCCAAACGTATCCCCCCCCCGGGAATAGTAGTTTAATGTATACAGTCGGATTCCCCCCGGGAATATTAGTTTAACAGCATCCTTTACAAGGATAGTAGTCCGTCTGTGTCCCCCCGGGAAGCATGCTTTTAGTGTGCGTGAACTCACCTTGGTTTGCTCGGCAAATAGTTTACTTGTTAAAACACTTTAGTCAATCACGTCCTATTAAAATTTACCACATCTAATTAGATTCGCAATTACACATCGTCACGAAATCAAATATCCATCACGTAGCACACATCGTATTTCGACATTACTTATTTAACACATCAATCATCACATATCTTAATACATCACATTTAGACATAACACAATCACATTTCAAGTGTGCGGTTTCAAATGGAGTGTGCGACCAGTTTCGTAAAATAGATGTGGCCCAATGTTAATAAAAGCCTAATCCATTTGTGCGACCAAACCAACATGTACAATTCATGTTTATAAGTGTGCAATTGGAACTGGATCAAAAATATGATCCAAGTTGGTGTGCGAATCAGCCCAACTAATGTGCGAGTAAAATAGTCAGTCCATCTAATGTGCACGGCCTAACTATCTAATCAATCCAAACAAGTGTGTGACCAAATTAATGAGTGTGCGATTTGTGCGTCAGTGTACGGTTCCTAATTCCTTAATATATACCAAGCCCAATACTATTACCCCATTGGCCCAATCATGAGAAACTTGGAAAATGACTGTGCGGTTTAAGATGAGTGTGCGACAAAAGGATTTTAAAAAAAGAGGGGGGTCATCAGATTGTTCTAGTGTGTGGCCTTCATAATCCCTTTGTGTGGGTGGCCCAATTATATCATGAGCCCATAACGAGACCCCTATTGGCCCAGACAACAAATTGTGTGTGTGAAAAGAGACTATGCGACTGAGTTCCTACTGTGCGACCAGTGTAATGTTTATGTTTTCTATCAGTATATGGTACCTACACCTAATTGAGCAATCATGACAACACACTCATCACTTTTTCATTTAGATCAAACCGAATAGGACAAATTTATTCAATACACAGATTTCAATTCATGCATATTTAAAATTATGTACCCTATGCTTAATCGGTTGTACATTCCCATTAAAGCCCATCTTCACTGATTTTGGATAAACTGTCATGCATATTCATACAGCTTCCTTCATGCTAACTGTTAGATAGTATTTATATCTATTGTATTTTTCCTTATTCTTTAGGGGTCTTATTGTAGTTTTCTCCTCTATATATTGTTGTATTCATTCTATTCTTTTCATCAATCAAATTTCATATTTTCACATTTACACATGGTATCAGCCATTCCCTTAATTGGTTGAGTTTCCAAGACCCTTTGCTTCCCCACCCCTCTTTCTTCCTCACCGATCATCTTCCTGCATCTTTCTTTCTCCTTTTTTTTTCTTTCTTTTCTGCTTTCACTCCTCTTCTATCTCTTCTTTCGTCTGTCCTCTGTTCTCCATGGCTTCCTCTTCTGCCAATCCATTATTGTCGGGTCTTGCACCGATGATTGCTATTAAGCTATCACCCACAAATTACATAAGCTGGAAAACTCAGATGGAACCGATATTATCTTATCAGCAGCTATTACCTCATATTGATGGTTCAGTTAATTCGCCTTCTCCTACAATTTCATCAGGAGATAAACAGGTACAGAACCCTGAATATGCCTCTTGGGTCAGAAACGAGCAGCAGGCAATTATAATTTTGAATTCCTCGCTGACTGAGGAAGCTTTTTCTGTTACGATTGGGCGTACTTCGGCCCGAGATATTTGGCTGGCCCTTGAAGCAGCCTTTTGCAATGCTTCGGTCGAACGGGTTCAAAATTTACGCGATAATCTTCGCGCTCTTAAGAGAGGTGACAAACCGGTTGCGGACTTTGGACGGGCCTTCAAAGCTATATTTGATCAACTCAATGCCATTGGTCATCCCGTTGATGCAATGGATCAAATGCATTGGTTTCTATGTGGTCTCGGTGCATCCTTCGAAAGCTTTTCAACTTCCACTCGATCGGTACGTCCTATCCCATCTTTTATTGATCTTCTTGCTAGTGCTGAAAGCCATGAGATGTTTCTAAAAAATTTGCATGGCAATATTGATTCTCCTGTTGTTGCTTTCACTGCCCAAAACTCGAATCCTAGGCAGCCTACATCTTATCGGCCCAACAGGCCCAATTCGGGCAATTTTAGGCCCAATCGCCAGGGATTTAACAACAACATGGGGTTTCATAAGAGTTTTGGGCGCCAAAATCGTATACCGAAGTGTCAGCTATGCCATAAGTCCGGCCATTCTGCGGCCCAATGTTTTCACTTGGCCTCGTATGCTCAATCTGCCTCTCCGACTTCGGAACAATTGGCTAGTGCATTCCATGCTCAATGCAACTTAAACGCCACGGTTCCCGATTGGACATCCGACACTGGGGCCACCACTCACATGTTACCGAATACTAATGCTCTTCAAAATCCAACTCCAACTCAAGGTAACCAAAAAGTTTATTTTGGCAATGGTCAATCCCTTCCTGTTACACATATTGGGCACACACAAATTCAAGGTAATCTTGCCCTTAATGACGTTTTGGTGGTTCCATCTATCACCAAAAATCTATTGTCCATTGGGAAATTGACCGAAGATAATAATGTTGATGTTATTTTTTCTCACCCCTATTTTTATATTCAGGATCGCGCCACCAAGCAGACTCTAGCACAGGGGTGCCGTGAAGACGGCCTCTACGTTCTTCGCCAAACTCATGAAGCCTTGGTTACCGCATCATCTTGTCCAAAAGCTTCATTTGAGTTGTGGCATTCGAGACTTGGTCGTGTTAATTTTGATGTTATCTCTATGTTGAAAAATAATGGGTTTTTGTCATTTACTTCCGTATTACCTAAACCGGGTCTTTGTTCCCCGTGTGAACTTGCAAAAGCAAAAAGACAATCTTTTTTTACTAATGATAAACGGGCATCTATGCCACTTGAACTAATTCGTTGTGACTTGTGGGGACCCTCTCCCATTAGGTCAACTGGTAATTTTTTATATTATGTTGCCTTTGTGGATGATTACTCGAGGTTTACTTGGCTATATCCTCTTAAAGCCAAATCCGATTTTTTTGATGCTTTATCAATATTTATATCTTTCGTTCAAACTCAATTCTATACTAAAATCAAAATTTTCCAAAGTGATGGTGGCACAGAATTTACCAACAACCGAGTTCAAAAATTGCTAGCTCAAAATGGTACTTTTCATCGGATGTCTTGTCCTTATACCCCACAACAAAACGGTAGGGTTGAACGAAAGCATCGTCATATTGTTGAAACGGGCTTGGCTATGCTTTTTCATGGCAAAATACCCACCACTTATTGGGTAGATGCTTTTGCATCCGCAGTTTTTATAATTAATCGTTTACCATCAAAAATTTTACAAGGACAATCACCGTTTGAGTTCTTGTATCATCAAACCCCAAAGTATAATATTTTCCGACCTTTTGGATGTCGTGTCTATCCTTGTCTCCGTGATTATACTCACCATAAATTATCTCCCCGTAGCATCCCATGCATTTTTATTGGATATTGCACCAAATACAAAGGCTATAGGTGTCTTGATCCTTCTACATCTCGCATTTACATCACTAGAAGTGCTCGCTTTGACGAGTCATTTTTTCCTTTTGATACTAATACCACCGTTAATAATACTCTTGACTCGCTTGAAATCACAAATTTTTTGGATGTATCACCACAACTTGCTCCACCAAAACTGTTTCAACCCACTGTTGAAACAACTAAAAATACTAGTCCCAAACATAATACTGTCCCTTTTACTATTCCCTTTATTCCAAACCCACCTAATGTTATTCCTTCAACAAGCCCAACTGTTTTACCTACTACACCCATGAGCCCAACTATTTCACTTGATACTCCTGAGCCCACTTCACCTTCTACCACTGCTACCTCTGAGCCCGCTTCACCTACTGTGTCGTCGGCCCAATCCTCGCCACAGCCCAGCTCTCCGTCCCCTGTTCACTCGACTGTGTCTCCGGCCCAGCAATCTTTTCAGCCTAATATCGAGTCTTCTGCTCACTCGTCTCTGACCCCGTCGGTTCCTGCTCCTCCACCGCTTCCCACCCATCCGATGACGACTTGTTCAAAATCTGGAATATTTAAAATTCGTCATCGGGTTGACTTAGCTCATACTAAAACTCTCCCATTATATCATGCTTTATTTGCATCCAATGATCCTACTACTTTCCTTAATGCTTCCAAAGACCCCAAATGGATACATGCCATGGAGGAAGAGTTTAATGCTCTCACTAGAAATAACACTTGGACTCTTGTTCCAAGACCTTCTAATGTCAATATTGTCGGATCTAAATCGATTTTCAGAACGAAGTTTTGAGCTGATGGTTCCATTGAACGTTACAAAGCCCATCTCGTTGCCCAAGGCTTCAGTCAAATTCCAGGTCTTGACTACTCTCATACTTTCAGTCCTGTTGTTAAAGCCACTACTGTTCGAACCGTTTTGGCATTAAGTGTCATTCACAATTGGCATCTTCACCAGCTTGATGTCAATAATGCCTTTTTACATGGCCATTTGACTGAAAATGTCTTCATGGAACAACCTAAGGGTTTCATCAATGCTCAATTTCCATCACATGTTTGTAAGTTAAACAAAGCCATTTATGGGTTAAAACAGGCTCCTCGAGCCTGGTTTCATCGCTTAAGCTTGTTTCTCCTAAACAATGGTTTCTCCTGTAGTCGTGCGGATCCATCATTATTTGTTTACAAACGTGGTAACTGCATGATGTATCTCCTTGTCTATGTGGATGATCTTATTCTTACCGGCAATCATCAACCAACTATCTCCTCCATTATCTCCTGTCTCAATAAAGAATTTGCAATCAAATATCTTGGAAAACTCAACTATTTTTTGGGTCTGGAGGTTACCTACACTAAAAATGGTCTCTTCATAAATCAGTCAAAATACGCTTTAGACATATTAACGCGTGCCAAGATGTTGGATGCCAAACCGGCTCCAACACCTTTAAGCACCAATGTTTCTTTTGTTTCTACAGGTACTATGTTTCAAGATGCTACATTCTACCGTTCAATTGTAGGTGCTCTCCAGTATTTGACGATCACACGACCTGATATCTCCTATGCTGTCAATCAAGTCATTCAATTTCTTCATGCCCCTACTACTGACCACTTTCAGGAAGTGAAACGCATTTTGCGCTATCTCAAGGGTACACTTGCTTTTGGGTTACATTACAGTCGTCCCACTACCACATGTCTTCTTGGTTATTCTGATGCTGATTGGGCTCGTTGTCTAGAGACACGTCGCTCAACGTATGGTTATTCTATATTTTTGGGTGGAAATCTAATTTCTTGGAGTGCTAAGAAACAACCTACTGTTGCTAGATCAAGTTGCGAATCTGAATACCGTGCTATGGCTAACACTGCTGCAGAGATTGTATGGATAACTCATCTTCTTCAGGAGCTTCATGCTCTTCCGCCTGACAGACCTACTATTCTTTGTGATAATCAGAGTGCCATTTTTCTGACTCAAAACCCTGTTGCACATAAGCGGGCCAAGCATATAGATCTTGATTATCATTTCTTACGAGAATTAGTCCAAGCAGGAAAACTGGTTACCAAATTCGTTCCAACCAAGCTTCAGGTTGCTGACATTTTTACAAAGAGTCTTCCTTTATCGCAGTTTAGCTCTCTTCGAAATCTACTTTGCGTTGGTCCGCCACCGTTCAGCTTGCAGGGGGATGTTAGATAGTATTTATATCTATTGTATTTTTCCTTATTCTTTAGGGGTCTTATTGTAGTTTTCTCCTCTATATATTGTTGTATTCATTCTATTCTTTTCATCAATCAAATTTCATATTTTCACATTTACACACTAACCATCCTCATTTTAAGCTTTTATCATACAAGCACAGCAAACCTAAGCATCACTCCTTACTACCCAAACATTCGAATATGCATAACCTGGTTGTACCTTGAGCTCAGATCGTTGTACACTTGATGAAAAATACAGTATGTTGTCATATTCAAGTCACATAGTTACACATATTCAATCTTCGTCATCTTTATCATATAAACAGTTGTCGGCATAATTTCTCATCGGTTGTTTAAAACAGGCACATATATCATCACTTAAAACTATACATCATAATCATCTTTTTGTTAGCACAGTAAACGGATTTAAAACAACAAGCATGTATTTTCCGACAATCAAGATTCATTCATTACAGACTTATCATCAACATCTCGGCCTTCTAGTTAAACACACACAAATCATTCTAACCTGGATTTAAGATCGTAATGGAGTGTGGGTGGAGTGGAAGAAAAACAGAGTTCCGGGTCGAAGAAATGTGAGCTTCCATTGGTGTGTTCGGAGTGAACTGTCAGAACCTTGATCGGATTGCACAGGTGTCGCCGGAGGTTTGATCGGAGATGAAGAGGGTTGGGTGCTAACGTCGCACAGTCGGATTGGGAATGAATCTCTCCGATAATGGCGGAATAGATGTTTGATGTTTGCAGGTTTTCTTATGGCTCAAACTTTCCACACACCGTATCTGCCTATTTAGACACCCTTTGCCTCGTATATGCCTCGTATAGGCCGCGTATAGGGTTACATCAAAATCAGTGTCTGACTCATGTTAGTTCTGGTTTGACTGCTCCTATATGCCTCGTATAGGCCTATACGAGGCGTATAGGACCCCTCGTATAGGTCTCATCTATGACTCATGCCCCATATATGCCACGTATAGGCCTATATGGGGCGTATATAGTTTTTTTTTAACAAACATTTTATACAATATTAATCATTTTAGCAAACTTTTATACAAAAACAAGTTTTCTATTTTAAATAAATAAAAAAAACAAGTACATGATATTAGTGTTATTATAATTAATATGAGTTTTTCATAATTAATATTAGTGTTATTGATATTAATATGAGTTTTTTATAATTAATATTAGTGTTATTATAATTAATATGAGTTTTTCATAGTTAATATTAGTGTTATTGATATTAATATGAGTTTTTTTATAATTAATATGAGTGTTATTATAATTAATATGAGTTTTTCATAATTAATATTTGTGTTATTGATATTAATATGAGTTTTTTATAATTAATATTAGTGTTATGAATATTAAAAAGAGAAAACAAAAAAAAATAAAAATATATGCCCCATATAAGGCTAGACTGGGCGTATAGTGGGGTCCAAAAGACCATTATAGCCCTGTTTTGCCTCCAGTCTAGGCCTAATTCAGGGGTAAAATGGTAATTTGCATTATAGACATACGTTTCATACATGCCTATACTAGGCATATAAGAGAGGCAAAAAAGACCAATTTACCCCCAGTATAGGCCTAACTCAGGGGGTAAAATGGTCTTTTTCGTCTATACGCCCCATATAGGCCTATACGAGGCATATAAGACAAAATATGACATAATCAGAGATTCTCTTGGAAATTGAAAAAGGTTATACGCTACGTATAGACCTATAAGAGGCGTATACAAGGGTGTTTAAATAGGGACTAGGGTGTTTGAATATGTAGACCCTTTCTTATTGATGAAGGAATTAGAAAGAGAGAGGAGAGGTGTCTTGGGAATTGAAATTGATTGAAATCATAAAAAAAAAACCTTTGTCGGCTGGTGACTTATATAGGCATCAGGTACAAGGTCGCACACTCTTAGACTAAAGGGTATGGAGAGCCCCATCCCCATGAGGATGGGCCGCCACTTAGGCGCCACATCACCATCCCATGGAGGATGGGACTCCTTGCATTTTGAGGGGGGTGGAGGATGGGCCTATCCCACCTAATTATTTTATAATTTTCTAACTTTTTTTTTTGTTAACTTAATAAAAACTTCATAAAAATTAAATAAAATTAAAACATAAACAAGATAATTAAATTCATTTCATAACATAAAAAAAATTACATTTCCTAAAAATTAAAATTACTAATCCTATAAACGGAAAACATAAAAGCGAAAAAAAAATAACGATACGATTAAAAAAGTAAACAACCTACGACGTCCATTTTTTCTTAACCTCCTCTTTCATCCTCCGATAAACCTCGCGTTCATCCTCCGGAACCGAGTCGAGATCCAACCTCATAATCCTAAAATCCTCCGCTCGAGCATAGTCGGCCGACAAGGTTTTCTTGTTACTATATTTTTCGGCCGCGAGCTCTTTGAAGGAACGGAATTCGGATATCAACTCGTCCATTTTCGAACCCGCTCCGGAAGATGTTTGGCTCGACCCGCCCCCTTTTCGCTTTCCGGTCGCCACTTTTTTTTATTTGTCCCTTCCGGGGGGACGTTCCGACTCGTGAACGGGCAACACATCCTCGTCATATTCCGGGTCGTCGTTTATGTCGATTTGACAACGAGCGGTGGAGCCTCCCGCACTATAACTTCCGGACTCGGAAGTTTTACTCCATTTGGCGGTTGCGACCTCATTTGGAACCGGCTTCCATTTGTTTTCTTTCTTTAGAACGTTCGATGCTCAGAGGTGCGGGAATGGCGTTGGATTTTTTGAGCCCCATTTAGCCAAAGCAAGGTTAAGAATGTCCTCGTCGTTACTCCCACTAGGAGGATTAGTGTAAATTTGGTTATAATACCCGCTAAAGGTGTTGATGGTCTTGCTCATTTTACGCCACTTGCCCGAGACGGAATCGATATCACGCATCGGGCCTTGCTCCATAATCCCGTTAAATCTTTCCGTTATCGCCTTCCAAAAACTAGTACCCGTTTGATTGTTCCCTAAATTTAGAAAAATGCATTAGTAAAAGTAAAAAATAAATCTTTTTAAATTTAAATTAAAAAAAAATAAACTTTGCTTCATACCGACAATCGGGCAAGTTGAGGACTTAACAAACGCAATTGCTAGCGCCTCCTCCTCTACTTTTGTCCAAGGTCTCGCCTTTGGTTTCGAACTGCCTTTGTTTTCGGTTACGGTTTCAACCGCCTTCAATTCCCCTTCCCCTTGTTTTTTTTGCGCTTGAGCTCTTGAGGTGCCGATTCGGGGACGACTTCTTCATCATCATCATCGTCAACTTGAACCGGGGGTTGCGATTGGGATGTTGGCGGTTGCGATTGGAATTGCGCTAGAGATTCAAACGAGTTGCGTTGCATCATTTGTTGGAGTGCTTAGTAATGTTGCATTTGTTGAACTTGAGACATTTGTTTGAAGGCGTTGGGTGATTGTTGGAAACCCGAAAACGTAAATTGCGGAGACACCCATGAAGGATCGATAGTCGGATTGTAAGCGGGAGTCGAAAAAAAGTTAGGTTGGTTCGGGTTGGGATTGTTCGGGTTGGGGTTGTTTGGGTTGAATGGATTCATGATTCTATAAAAAAGATGGAGTGTTTTTTTATAAAATTGGATGAGAATGGGAGAAGTATTGAGAATTTGATATAAAAAAGGATGAGAGAAGGGGTATTTATTTAAAGTGAAAAAGTTTTTTTAATTAATAGAGCCGTTAAAAAACGGCTATAATTTTGAATTTTGGCCCGTCGTATGCGTCGAGTGGGAGTCGTTTGGGACGAGCCGGGCATGAGGGGGGCGGTGTGGGGACCGGCGTCGGGCCAGGCCCTAAGCCGGCCCCCAAACCCTTTAGTCTTAGTGTGCTCCCCCCTTTAATTTTGCGACTAAACTAGGGTTTATAAGGAGGACTTTTGATTTACTAAGTCACATATATTTTTATATATATACAATGCAAAAGAGAAACACTTAGTTATATCTTTGGGTGATTTCGTGCTGGGAAGTCCGGGTTATCACAACGTCACTTATCCGGCACTTGTTCTGTTTTAGGACTGAAAGGGTATGGTCCTAAATCACATGTGAACACATGTCAAAGGGACCACACCATTCCAAGCTGGGGTCCTTGTCACACAAACGCATCCAGAAGGTTCTAGAAGCTTCTAGAAGAAGTCACCTAGTGACAAGAAGATTGTTCTACAGACAAAAAGGACAACAGGTGGCACCAATAGCGAGAAGCCAGCAACAGTTGCAAGATCCTTGGAGGACAAGACGACAAGCAGTACAAGAGAGTGCCCAGCTGGAGTGAATAGCCGTACGCCACGTCACCTCAGGGACTGAAACGTCAGAGGGGATAGAACGGATATTCTTTTTGGTCGGACAGCTAGCAGGCACTGGCTAGCTGGCAAATCTCCTCCTCACGCCAGAGGGTGGTTACAAGGAAAACCCCCATATTCTCGTCCTTGTAACGAGCTTACAGTGTGTTGATTGTTTTGTAGGATCTTTAGAGCTGTTTGGACGAGACGAAAGAAGATTAACCCCCACATCAGGAGCGCGCGCAAAGACAACAGCACGAAAGGTCACCATCACCCCGAAGGCAAAGTTCTCGCAACACGCATGGCACTTATAACAACACAGAAAGTTACTATGACACCCACTCACAACCACAACGAAAAGCTACGTTGAGTAGCCGGCTCGGGCTGCGCAACATAAACAATGAGTGGGATAGAAACACTGATGAAGAAGACGCAACGTACTAACAAGAAACAACTTCGTCAGATTTCCACCATGTGTAGAAGAACCATGAGTCCTATAAGCCAAAGTCGCGCGTGACGTACAATGAAGCGGGAGAACATGATTTCAGCCTCGTTTTACAGGCAAGCAACAGCAGCTGAACATTCCAAGTTCATCCAGAACATTGCTTTAGCACCATTGGAAAAAAGCTAGACTTCCACAAGTTGTGAGTAAGTTTAACGGTTTAACTGACCTAGATGATCACATCTAGCTGTTCACAGTGTTAGCATGGTGGGTGGATGGACAATGCCTATGTGGTGCCATCTATTTGTGTAAACCCTGATAGGGGTGGCCCGCTCGTGGTTCGATAGCCTCCTTGCAGGCAAGATGAAGTCATGGCTTGATTTTCAAGAGAAGTTCCTTACCCACTTTAGTTAGTAGAGGCGCTATGAGCGTGATACGTCTGAGGTAATGAACATTTAGAGGCGTGAAAATGAGGGTCTGAAAGACTTCATCCCTCGCTTTAATAAGGAATGTTTAGAAATTGGGGGCGTTAGTGAAGTTATAATGTGTGCCCACTTCAAGAAAGCGATACGCTGTGATAACTTGATTCGGACTATCATAGGTAAAGATGAGATGCCCAAAGAATGGGATAAACTGATGGCAGCAGCCAACGTTGTGGCAAAGACTGAAGAATCATTGACTGGGGGCAGGTCCAGTCACTACACAGAAGACCAGTATTCAAGAATTAATGCGCAAGACTCCAGAAGGCGCAACGAAAAAAACAAAAACCCTGGGTGGAAATCAAACTAGTCCAGCAGTTATGAGGAGAGGCCTCGAAATGGGGAGGACGCGCGCGCCACAGTCGATACAATTGGTTTTAGAAAGGCGATCACAAATGAAAACCGGGAGAAACACTGGACTCTGTTGACCAATACACCTAAGGAGGTCCTTATGACAGAGAATCATGATTTCAAAGCTCCCAAGCCCATGTCAAACAAGAAGGGTTAGGATCCAAACCTGTATTATGATTCACAAGGATACAGGTCACCTGACCGAAAATTGTATTAGTCTCTGCACATAAATTGAAAAGGCCCTTAAAAGCGGAAAGCTTGGGCATCTGGTGAAGAATGCGCGCAAGGAGACTAGGCAAATACAACAAACGGATGAAGGGGGTAAGAAGAAGGTTTGTGGGTTAGAAACCCACATGGTCAATGGAGGACCAAGAATAAGCGCGAAAAGCAAAGGCAAGCGCCCGATCGATGAATCCTAGCGCGAACAACAAGTGATATTTCCGGTGGTACGCGGGGGGTCCTCGCGTAACACGCCCCGTCGTCGTCATCGGAATTATAGGCCACTAAGAGACATATTATGTCTTCATTGCTCCAGGAAGCACGTCTGATATTATCTATGAACAATGTTTCAACCAGATCTGTGACAACTGGCACCAAACCGGTAATTTCCGTAGTATTTTAATATCATTTATTAATTGCAATTACGTGCTTAAACGTCAATAATAAGTGATTACTTGCTTTACATATGAATTCATGCATGTTTTATACTACAAATATTGCCTTGTGCATTACTTTAAGCGTTGCGTCAGAATGACTAGTAAACTCACCGGTAAGACACACTGTGTCAGCAATTCTGCAGAAAGCAGTCAGACAATAGATTTAGGGCCTAGGAGTAGGTCCAACATCTAAAATACATTAAAACCCAAGTATGGATACAAGGGTTAGCAAATAAACTCTCCGGAAGCTAAACTATACACTAAAAGACACCCGAAACTCACTATAAATGCTGAATTCTAAATAATTCAGCAGAAATTCAGCTATAAACAACATTTTAACACCAAAATATTATGCAGAATTGAGGTTTTATTGTCCAGAATAACTTACAAAGAGTCAGGAATTGAAACTGTCACAAAAGGTGCTTCATACTTAGTGAAACTGCGCAATTTAACACTTTAACGAACCGGTAACCAAATGAACAACCGAACACTACCCGAAACACCAAAATTTCTCTAGAAGCATTGATTTTAGTGTATTGAAGCTAGTTATGATCACCGAACATCATAACACATCCTAAAACACTATAACACTTAAAACACTAACTAATACCCTTACTTTCTAACCAAATTACTTTACTTGAAGTTGAAACCAAACTAGACCCCCCCCCCTCCATAACTGGTTCCAACAAGGGCCCACCCTTGGATTTTTCTTTTGATTAATTTATATGATATGTTAGTAAGATAATGAACATATTATACATTGTGTAACCCTTTGTTGGAAGTTTATAAACATAACCTACAAGTCCTTAACTCCATAACCTTCACTTCAAATTTTCATATCTTCCTCCCTTTTCCCTTCCTTGCTCTCTGCTCAGCTTCACCACCCACACATCTGTTGGGATTGAACCCTACCAAAGGAACAGATAATTAAAGCCAAAACTGGATCAGAGCAGTGGATCCAGAATAAGCAGATGTTTTGTATAGAAGTCTCTCCCTTTGAAAGTGGTTTCAACATCTGCTGACCTCCTATCTACTGATCGTACAAACTGCTGATCAAGTAAAAGACTGATGGAAGACTAAAGCTCTGCTGTTCAATCTACTGCCTTGAGTCAAGCTCTGCTGATCATGACAAGTACTGCAGGGTTCACATCAGTGGAAGGATGCAGCAGTAGTTTAAGATGTCTTTATGTAATGTAATGTAATAATAGTAGTTAGCATAGCAGAGGTTAGAGTTTGTTAGGAGGTTAGATGTCACTTTCATGGTGACGTCAGCTTAGATGCTTCAGTGGTTTGCTCGTGCCTATAAATAGAACAGTACCATGCACTGTTCTATTTAGCTCTTTTACTATCTTCTTCCTGCACGAACAAATACTGTGAGCTCAGGCTGAGGGGGAGTTTGTTGCATACTTGCAAAATTGTAATCGTTGTTGAAATTAAATTCAATCATTCGGTTCAATGTTAAACTTGTATGTTAAAAGCAATTCTCCTGTTTAATTGTGAAAAGTTTGCTTCCATCTTAATTCCGCTGCACAACTCATTCATCTTCATCTTAATTCAAACGTAAAACACAATCAAAACCAAACTCAGATCCTAACAATTGGTATCAGAGCTTGGACAGTCAAATTTGATTTAACAATCATTTTGACATAAATAGTTCAACTCATAATCATTGATATCGATAGTTTGTTCGTTTTGTTGAAAAACAGAGCAAGGTTTAATCACCATCAAAGTTGATTAATTAGTGCCAGTAAAACAACCAGGATGACGTCATTATCACAAGATGATAAGAATAACATTGGCTCTCTTTTCAAACCACCTATGCTTAAACGTAATGAATACAACATCTGGGAGAGAAGGATGTGTCACATCCTTACTCAACAAAACACTGGATGTTGGAGGTCTGTTGTTTTTGGTCCCCATGTTCCTATGGTGCCAAGTGCTGAGGATGCAAAGAAGTTCGTTCCTAAACCAACTGAAAACTATACTGAAACTGATTTTCAAAAGTTCGAACTCGATGCCAAAGCATTTAGCATCATAGCATCTGCATTACCCAATGAAATCTATTCTGGACTGTTACATTGTAACAGTGCCAAAGAGATATGGGATGCATTGAAGGAACAGTTTGGGGGAACAGAAGAAGTTATTGAAAACAATAGGGAAATTCTGAATCAGCAGTATGAAACATTTTGTCACATTAAGGGTGAATCATTGACCCAACAGTTTGAACGTTTCAGTTGTCTCATCAGTGAGCTAAGACTTGTTAAAGTTGAAATTCCAAAATCAACACAAAATAGTAGGTTTCTTAGATCACTACCTGATAAATGGGACACAATTGCATTTGTGACTAGAAACTCTGCTGAGTTCAAAGATCTGACCCTGACCCAACTTCATGGTAGACTCCAGACCTATGAAAGGGAGTTAAACCAGAAAAAGAAGTTGCAAGAGTCTGGCAAAGTTGCTGATGATTATTCATTTGGCAGCACAACTCTTTTTGGTCAGGAAGAATCTGGTAGCAGTAGTAAGGATCAGGGTTATGATCACTTTATTGATATAACTGCTGGTGGAAATTTTAACAACCCTGATTCTCACTCTGCAAATTATGCTTTTATTGCAAATTGTGAAAACCAGATGTCAGATAACTTGTGTTTTGAACTCAATGATTTGCAACACTTTGATCCCACTGACTTGGAAGAAATGGACATTTTGCGTCAATTGGCTTTGCTTAGTGTAAGAACTAGCAAATTCTACAAAAGAACAGGGAGAAAATTCCCAGGGTTACATGGGAATTTAAAAGTGGGGTTGGATAAGTAAAAAATTAAGTGCTATAAGTGCAATAGGCTAGGTCATTTTGCTAGGGAATGCAGGAGTCAAACCACTGGCCCAATAATCACTCATCCCAGCTCAAACCCTAGACCACAACATCAAAGCACTGTGCACTATACCCAATATCCCCCTGCTGCCCATGTTAACACTTCTCACTATGCCGCAACCCATGTGCCTGTGCATTATGTTCAAACCACTGTTCCACAAATTTAGTATGTTCAAACCCCTGTCCCTCAGGCACAAGTGCAACCTGTTACACCTCAACAAGCTACTCCAACAGTGGTACAACCAGATCAACAAAGCTTTTTCACCCAAGGTTTTGTTGACTGGAGCAGCATGCCTGATGAGCTTGGTGATGAAAATTTTGCACTCAATGCTTTTAATGATCCTTCTAATGATTAATTTTGTTTGATGGCATTAGAGTCAATACCAGAAGGGGAAGAAACTGAAGGTGAACAGCTAAGTGATGAAACAGTGGATAAAAGTCAGCATGTGTCCACACCATTACCTCCTATCCCACCACCTTTTGAAGCCACTGCTGGATCATCAAAGTCACCAGCAGTGGTTAGCTCAGATGATACACATCTGCAGCCTTCACCAACAAATGCCATCATACCATACCAAGGAGATTTAATCTTCTTGAGATCTCATCCACCTGACCAAATCATTGGCAACATCAATGAAGGGGTGCTCACAAGAAGTAAAACCCAAAACATTTGTCTTTTTGCTAGTTTTCTATCACTCCATCAGCCAGTCAAGTACCAAGAGGCACTGAAAGACAACAGCTAGGTAGAAGCCATGCAAGAGGAGCTCCAACAGTTTAAAAGACAACAAGTATGGGAGCTTGTACCAATGCCAAAGGATGTAAGCCCCATCGGCACAAAGTGGGTCTTCAAGAACAAAACTGATGAAAGGGGCATTGTTGTCAAGAATAAAGCTAGGCTTGTGGTTCAAGGTTACAGACAAGAAGAGGGGATAGACTATGATGAAACTTTTGCCCCTGTAGCAAGATTGGAAGCTATAAGACTATTCCTGGCCTTTGCTGTCAACCACAACATGAAGGTGTTTCAAATGGATATCAAAAGTGCTTTCCTCTATGGTACAATTCAAGAAGAGGTGTATGTTTGTCAACCTCCAGGTTTTGAGGATCCATTTTATCCAGATCATGTCTACAGGTTAAACAAAGCCTTGTATGGCCTGAAACAAGCACCTAAGGCCTGGTATGAAACTCTTTCCACCTTTTTACTCTCAAATGGTTTCAAAAGAGGTACCATTGATAAAACACTGTTTCTAAAATGGAGAGGAAAGGATATAATGATTGTCTAAATTTATGTGGATGACATTATTTTTGGAAGCACATGTAATAAAATGTGTGAAGAGTTTAGGCAACTCATGACAGGTGAGTTTGAAATGAGTGCAATGGGTGAGCTGCAATGCTTTCTTGGTCTCCAAGTTCAACAAATGCAAAATGGAACTTTCATTCATCAAAGCAAATATGCAAAAGAACTTTTAAACAAATTTGATATGAATGATTGTAAACCATGCACCACACCCATGGCAACAAATAAGCTAGTCATGTCTGATGAAAAGGATGAGCTGATTGACCAAACTTTATATAGAAGCATGATTGGGTCTTTGTTGTACCTAACTGCATCTAGGCCAGACATCATGTTTGCAACATGTGTTTGTGCAAGAAGTCAATCAGCCCCTAGAAAATCCAACCTTATTGCTGTAAAAAGGATATTCAGATACATAAAAAGTGCTCCCATACTTGGTATCTGGTATCCAGCTAATGGGAATATCAAGCTTTCAGGATTTTCAGATAGTGACTTTGCTGGATGTAACACCACAAGGAAGTCCACTTCAGGAGGGTGCCAGTTTCTAGGTGATTACCTAGTTTCATGGCAAAGCAAAAAGCAAGCAGCTGTTTCAACATCCACTGCTGAAGCTGAATACATTGCTGCTGCAAGCTGTACAGTCCAACTCTTGTGGCTTCAAAATCAGTTGCTGGATTTTGGTATCACTGCCTTAAAGACACCACTCATGTTGGATAGCCAGGCAGCAGAAAATATCATCAAAAATCCAGTTTCCCACTCTACCACCAAACACATCGACATCAGACATCACTTTGTGAGGGATTGCTATGAAAAAGGTTTGATTTCTCTGCATCATGTTCCAACTAAAGACCAGCTGGCAGATGTGCTCACAAAAGCATTAGATACATCCACCTTTGAAAGCTTGGTCTCTAGGATTGGCATGCTAAACATGGAATAACATGCAAAATCTTGTTTTTCTATGAATAAAAGCATTAAAATGTTTTCAGAAAATCAAAAATCCATCCTTAAAAATAGCTAAAAATGAAGTTTTCATTAAAATCCTTAAAAAGTCTGCCATAACCACTACTTGTTCAAAAGTCTGCTCTACTTCAAAGTCTGTCCACTGCTGAAAGTCAACCCCTGTTCTCTCATTTTCTTGATTAGCACTGATGCTCAAAATCAGTGTTTTATCCACTGATGTGCTATCTACTGATAGTGAAAATCACTGCTTCCATTTATTACCGTTGTAACCACTGCCTTTTATCAGTAGTTTTCATAAAAGTACTGTCCTTCATTTCATTAGGGGTTGGCACATGGACAGTACTTAGCGGTCAGACCTTTTGTAACCGCTGCCACATCAGCATTCACTTTTTCTCCATAAAACCCCCTTCAAAACTCCAAACAAGGTTTTACTGTCGAATTGAATTCATAAAAATTCTCTTCTCAAAGTAGTTTTTTTCAAATTCGTTCACAACCTTCTTCGATCATCATCTCCAAAATGACAAAATCGAAGTCATCTGCAAAACCCACTACCAAATCATCTTCAAAAGAAGCCTCTCAAAAGGCCACACTCATTGAAATCCCACATAAACCTTCTCACAACCTTCTGGGTCTTCTCACAAAACCTGGCACCACCGATGCTTTTGATTCCATCATTGATCTCATGTCTGCGTCAAAGTACAAACTTTGCTTATAGCTGATGCATCCATCTACTTGGCGACCCAAAGGGAGTTTTGGAAAAATGTAACCCTTGACAAACAAGGCGAGACTGTCATAGCCATTAACTCTTCTCTAAAGGGTAAAGCCGTCAAAATCACACCCCAATCCATCTCGGAAGTCTTTGAACTCAATGATCAGCAAGGTAAAACTTCTTTTCCTAAAAATGAGTTAAAAACTGATTTCCTTAAAAGGGGTTATGCAGAGCAAATAAAAAGAGATACCTTACAAAAAGGTAATTTTCCACCTGCAACAAGATTTTTGTTTCATACTTTGCTTATGTGTGTTTCAAACAAAACTACCTCTTTTAATGAAATACCATTAAAGATTCAAAATCTGGGATATGCTATACTTCAAGATGAAAATTTCAATTACTCCCAGGAAATCTTTAATGATCTGGTTAAAAATGTTGATAAAAAGCCATTCTTACTTTCTCCAAGATTTTTAAGTTACTATTTTGAAAAGAAACTTGGTAAGAATGATGCTGCAGCAATAAAACAAGGTGACTCTTTTCAAATAAACAGCTTAACTGCTGAAACTTTTACAAGAATGTCAACACCTTGCAAAACACAAGTAGAGGTGCCTGAGCTGAATTTAGCAGCTTGCACTGCTCCTCAGGTATCTGCTGCTGAGCCCACTGCTCAAGGTGATCAAAGTAGCAAAACAACTGCTTTGAAACCCACACCTACAATCACCAAAAAGCCAAACAAAACAAAAACTCAAACCCCCCCCCCCCAAACCTATCAAAAAGGCAACTCTGGAGGATGAGATACCAGAGCAACTGCCAGTGACAACACAAAAGTCACAAGAAACCACTGCTGCTACTTCCTCACAGCAGTTGGTACACATATCTCAACCCATAACCGAAACTCCTCCTGCTTCTTCTAAAAAAGAACAGGTTGTACACATAGGGACACCATAATATGATGCCCTGGAATCACTTGCTTCCATCATCCACAGCCCAATGCCTGGGGCAAATTCTCTTTCTACACCAAACATCACATCCACAATTCCCCCACCAACTAAACTTTTGTTAGATGCTATTGATTTGAACCAGGCCCAAACCTGTCCTTCTCAATCACCTGTCAATGAGAATATACTTCAACCAATGACTGGGTCTGATGTATCAATCATAGTTAACCCACCAACAATGCCTGAGGAGGTTACACCCCTTGAGTTACAAGTAACTCTTGGTGGTAATCCAAGTGAAGCAGCCACTACAAGTGCTGAACCCACTGGTTTGCATTTGGACAGTGGTTACATCAATAAGACTTCCTTGGAGTCAATTCCTTCTATAGCACCTCTGACTTCCACCAGTGGATTTGTTTTGACCACTTGCAACATCAAAAGGCTGTCAAGTGTTGAAGGAAGAAGACCCCAGTACCAAGAAAAAGGGGCATCAGTGGTTAATGTTTGGAGTACACTCCCTACCTCAACCACTGATAAAACCATTGCTAGTGGGAAATCAGATGATCCCATTAAATTGAGTGATGGTTTAAAGTACCTTGAATTGACGGAACGTGTTGAAAAACTGGATACTTCTGTTGCAGAAATCAAAGAAATGCTGCAACAGTTGTTGAAAGTACAAAAGGAGCAATCCACTGCTGTTCCACCTCAAGCACCTGCTCCACCACAAGCACCTGCTGCAAATGAGCTCTGGAATCTATTTCAACCTTTTCTCCAACAACAAAAACAAATGGCTGATCAGTAACATGCAATACATGTACAAGAGCTGAGAAACACCATGGAGTCTAGGTTCAAGAACACACAAGCAGACATCAAGGCTATCAAGGCCCAAATATTGAAAACCACTGGCACTGCTCCTCCAACTGTTCTCCTTATTGATCAATTACCCCCAGATAATGCCAAAAAGGGGGAGAAATTTCAGGAGTGGAAAAAGAAAGGAATAGATGATGGTCTCTACATTGAACCAGAAAGGGATGCAATGACCAGAAAAATTCCTTTGCCAGATGGTAACAACAAGGTTGATGTTACCCTAAATGCACTTGAAGAAGCTATAGCAAGTGTAAAAAGGGACAGAGAGGCAAAGGATATGTCAAGATGGAATGAGGAGAAAAGAGCTTACATGGAGCTGAATGCGCAGGGTTGTTCTGGGATAAAGGATGTTCAAAATCCTGTGCCAAAAAGAAATCCCACTAAAAAAGTGAGGGAACCCAAGTCCACACCATCCAGACTCACAAAGCATACTCCAAAACCACCATCCAAAATCCCCCAACATCAAACCTCCACCCAAACAGTTGTTGTAACTCCTGCTGTATCAACATCTGCTGGTACTTCAGTTGTTTCAACATCTGCCATCACTTCAACACACACCACTTCAACACACACCACAACCACTGCCTTACCACCACCACCACCACCATCACCACCAAAAACAACTTCCCCACCATTGCCTCCTGCCACAAAGCAGAAGATAGCAGATGTTACAACATCTGTTGTAATGACAACAGTGGTTGAAACACCAGTTGTTTCAACAGCTGTTAGTCAATCACAAATCATTGCCATTCAAACCACCACCACTGATCCAACCAAAACATCATATGCCTCTCCTACAATAAAAAGGAGAAGGATTTTCATACCAGATGATGATTCTCCATCACCACCACCAACATCTTCACAATCAGTTGCACTTATTCCAAACCCTGTTCCTCTCTCATCAGCTCCAGTACAACAACCAATCCCTGTTATTACTCCTCAGGTGTCCAATTTCCTCTAGATCTTGAAGCAGTTAGAGAAGAGATCAAATCCTTCTACTATGAGGATGACCCTGCTAAAAGGAAGTTGCCATCAGTTGAAGGATATCCATGGCCTAACAACATTGAAGAATATTTGAAAGTTAAGGCTAAACAGGCAGAGGATATTTCCAAAAGAAACTCTCAAGGAAAAACTGACAAAGAAATTCAAAGGCATTATCAGTTTCTATTTACTCAAGTCATATCCTTAGAGCAATTTGCAAAAAATGTTTGTCAACAAATCTCAGAGAGAGCAGATGAAACTTTGAGAAAAGACTACATTGAAAGCATCATGGCAACCAAAAAGTACAAGGGAGAAAAGCATATGTACAAGGAGTGGACCATTCCTGAGCTTGAACAAGAAGCAACCAGGATCTAAGAAATGATAAAGAACAAGGTCAAACACACTCCTCCAAATTGGTCAAAGTACAAAAAGAATGTGCCTGATAAGGCATTAGAGCTGAAGAGAATGAAAGAGGAATTAGTTGCTGCTGACTATGGGTCCAAAAATCAAGTGGCAAGATGGAAAGAAGACATAGTCAGGTCCACCTACAAAAGGTTGGAGGAATTAAGGAAGAAAGATCCTAAAGTTCCACAAAAACCTGATTACCCTGAAGCAGTGGTTTCAAAAAGACCACCAAAGCTGCAAATCAGGAGATCCACTGCTCCAGCTAGTGCAGCCATCTTTAAAAGAAAGCCACAAAGACAGCTGGGTACTGAAACAGTGGATGAATTAATGGCAGGAGATGAGTTTGTAAAAGAAGGTATTAAAGAAATGATAGCTGAAACTCTTGGCCTGAATCAACCTGCAAGCACTGCTCAAACAGTCATCAATAGGCCAGCTTCACCAAACACCTCTTCTAATAAAAATCTCCCAAGAAACCCACCAGGGTCAAAAGTACTAAAGTGGAAAACTGATAAACAGACCCATGTACTGACAGTGTTCAAGTCTAGTGGAGAAGTGAATAAACTAACAAGGGAACAAGCACTTGGCCTAAGTCTTGAAGATTTGCAGTATCTCCTTGATCTTCCACTTAGGAGGGATGATGATGACACAGATGCCTTACCCTTTGAGTTACAACTCAAAGGGCAAATAAGGGAACTGCTGATGAGGCAATAAAGATCTACAAATAATGAAGAGTATTGGCATTATCTGTTCCAGGGGAGATTGTTAGGATTGAACCCTACCAAAGGAATAGATAATTAAAGCCAAAACTGGATCAGAGTGGTGGATCCAGAATAAGCAGATGTTATGTATACAAGTCTCTCCCCTTGAAAGTGGTTTCAATATCTGCTGACCTCCTATCTATTGATCGTACAAACTGCTGATCAAGTAAAAGACTGATGGAAGACTAAAGCTCTGCTGTTCAATCTACTGCCTTGAGTCAAGCTCTGCTGATCATGACAAGTACTGCTGGGTTCACATCAGTGGAAGGATGCAGCAGTAGTTTAACATGTCTTTATGTAATGTAATGTAATAACAGTAGTTAGCATAGCAGAGGTTGTATAGATCAGAGGTTAGAGTTTGTTAGGAGGTTAGATGTCACTTTCATGGTGATGTCAGCTTAGATGATTCAGTGGTTTGCTCGTGCCTATAAATAGAACAGTACCATGCACTGTTCTATTTAGCTCTTTTACTATCTTCTTCCTGCACGAACAAATACTGTGAGCTCAGGCTGAGGGGGAGTTTGTTACATACTTGCAAAATTGTAATCGTTGTTGAAATTAAATTCAATTATTCGGTTCAATGTTAAACTTGTATGTTAAAAGCAATTCTCCTGTTTGATTGTGAAAAGTTTGCTTCCATCTTAATTCCGCTGCACAACTCATTCATCTTCATCTTAATTCAAACGTAAAACACAATCAAAACCAAACTCAGATCCTAACAACATCCATCATTTTCAAACCATTTCCTAGCAATCTAAGGTTACTACAAGGTGTAAGAAGCTTATCAAAGAAGGTGTGAGGTGCTAGAACTTGAAGGACCACTTGGAGGAGCCATTAACCACTTGATTTCTTCCATCTTCATCATCTACCTTCTTGTGCCACTTCACTAACCATTAGACCTAGTTGTAATCCTCTTGTTCACTAATTTAGTTCATGTTTATGTTATGTACAAGTCTCACCATCAAAGTAACTAAACTTTAAAAGATGAAAATGAGAATATCTAACATAATCATGTAAAAAACAAGTGATTATAGTAATTTTTGGTGTATGTAATGAAGTTGTTGATGTTGAATCTTGTGTATATGTTTAGATCTAGTATGTTAAGCTTGTTAGAAGCTTAGATCTAACAAGTCTAAGCATGGATCTTGAAAGATCCATGGTTAACCTTGAAGATGAACATATGAACCACTTATGTTAACATGAAAAATGTAACACCTCGTAAAAACATGTCCAATTAAGTAAAGACACGTGTCCTAAACTCTAAATATGTAAAAGTTTGAGTTTGTAGGACTAAAGTTGACAAACGATGAAACTATGTATCCGAAGGGACTAAAAGTGTCAACATGCAAAACTTGTGCCTCTGAATGACCACACACGATGAATATATTCTTAAACGAGTAATTATTTGGAAATAAGAATCCGTTTTTGAAAGTAAACGAAAGTTTACAAGATACAGGGGTTAAACGTGTTAACATGTTAATTCTTACCTCTGAGTGACCTTTTAACGAACCCAGGGCTTCGTAATATTCAAATATACTCTCAATAATAAGTAATATCAGTTTCACGTGGTTTCGAGATCGTTATACAAGTTTCCAAGAACAGGGGTTAGAAGCGTCAAAACAGAAACTTGTGATTTGGTAATCTTTTTATCGAAACTAGGCCTAACGGAGTTTGATTACACTCCCATGATCCTCTACAAACTAACTACAAGGGCCTCTTGTGCCTAAAATGAAGTTAAATTAAGTTATAAATGTCCAGGGACTGAAACTGCCAAACCTGAAACAATTTTCACCTGAACTTAAGGTTGTCGCGGGGCGCGTAGGCTCCCCTTAAATCCTACGCGGCCAGCGAGAGAATACCTAGATCAGAAAAAAGAGAACAGCTGCTGGTTGCAGCCCGTTGCACCGCCTTACACACCTGAATTTCAAAACCTGGAGCTTGTTGATGGTTTTAATTTACCACTAGGACACTTGTAAACATCTGGGATCATTCTATAACACCTGTGATAATCATATATTGTGTTCTTCATGTATAAATAGGCCTTGTGTTGCACTAGTTCATTGCACAAATCATTCTTACCATCTCTCTTCTCAAGTTTTGGGATTCCTGATCATAAGGAAGCTCATTTTTAGTAGAAAAGATTGCTAGGACCCTTTGTAAGTGCCTTAGCCCCCTCTTTAGTTTAGTTTTGTTATTTAAAAACCGAAAAGGCAAAGTTACGCAAAATAGCTTTGACTCTCGGTTTAAACTCAAATGGTCCAGCCATTGTTCAAGGCGAATATGTGACCGTAATTAGGTAGGTATTAATCCCTTAAAAGGGCACCTCCTAATTATCTCGTTTACTTAGTTAATTGTTGGGTCAAACTATTTAATTAAAAAGTCAAACGAGTCAGATTTGTAAATAATAATCATAACTAATAATGCAGAAGGTGTAAACTATATTTTATCACTTAAATAACTTAGTAAATAATATTAGAACATGTCTAAGCATGTTCAACCCGACAATTCTGAGTTTAGGGTCGGTTCGCAACCGAAAGTCGCAAAAGCTTGACTTTTGCTTTGACTTTCAGTTCTGACCCGATTGAGCTTAATTCTTATATGTTTTAAGCTTCCATTAGGACCATATTATGTTGTAGTATAACCCTCTGAGGTTATATTACCTGGTCATTAATATTCTGAATTATATGCTAATTTCCGTTATTATGCTTATAAATGCCCATTTTGCCCTTTTGATCTAAAAATGAGATTTTTGCATATGTAAGCATACTAATAGGTTAAGTACTGATATGTAAGCATGTCTATATTAATTTGACATGATACTCTGGTCTCAAACCGATGTTATGCACGATATCGTAAAATTGAAACTTTTATTATTTAAATTACGCTTTTGTGCATAATATGTGTTTAAACATAGAATTTGACCCAAAACTAATTACCTACTATTATGATATCATTTTTAGGAATTTTTGGAATGTTGCTTCAGATTTGTTACCGACCATAACATAGAGTTCTTGTATAAATTCCTTAATTGACGATAATGTCCTTTTGACTAATAAAATGAGATTTACATTTGATTAGCATGCCAAACCTTTTTATACTAACTTGATATGAAAAATAAAATATTTTAAGCATACAAGGCTGATCCAAAATCTCAGAATCACATAAACATCTTAAATATCGTCAATTATCGACTTTTTACACTTGTTAGGGGCATAGTATGGTCTAAAACCATAATTAGCACCCAAGACTTGTTACCTACTGAATTTATAAATAATTTTTAATATTTTTACAGTAGGTATAATTTGTGAACTCAGAATTCCAATTATATCCTTAAAATCATATGTGAAATGACCAAAATACCCTTTCGGGGCATAGTTTGGCCATAAATAGTAAGTCACACATATGAATGATATCTTACTATTTTAACCTCATAAAATAAATATTTTTACTGAATGTTTTAAACCAGAATATCAGTTTACTTTAAAACCTCTTTTATAAATATTAAAATGACCAAAATGCCCCTACGAGACTTAAATTGTTTTTAAATACTTTTTGGGCATATATGTTAACATCCTACTGATGTATTAACATATTTTAGGCATAATAACATATGGAACTTGTATATGGTTCATTTGGTTACCCGTTATGCATTTATGCATTCGGTTCGGTTTATGTAACTCGTTTACATAAATT